>LD348704.1:51022-67519 GCA_001465055.1 Ptychodera flava | reverse complement strand
GATAATATCGGGTAATAACATCGTCACAAAACTGATAACAATATTTCTGTCTATAATTTTGATAGTGTCTAAGTTACGATTTTACTTGCTTCAAATCAGGGGGTATATAATTGTCAACACCTAGTCTGCTAATGTTTCTTCCTTCAATATACTATCTCATTTATGGTAGGCTGTTGCGTAGATCAAGAGATAATCACAATAGCTCATGGATCCGACGTTTTCAACTTTGATGCCATTTTTCATGAATTCTCTCGTAAGATCATGTACCCCAATCTGCAGGCATACCACACGTTGGCCAGAGTAAGGTGTAGGATAGAAGCCATTAAGCCAAATGACAATTTTAGGGCCAGTAGAATTTCAAAGAAACAGAGTATCCAATACTATCACATTTTCGTCTTCACTGTAACAATATGTTATCGATTTAGATGTAGTCTCATCACTTATTTTTATCAAAAGAAATTCTGCAGGGATAGGTAGGTAAAATATATTCGGTTGATAAGTGATATTTTTCTATGTAATCGGCCAAATGCTATTGATGGACCTTGTTTGGATATGGTTTTACTTCATATGGGAGTTATATCAAAGGGAAATGTTAAAAACGAAATTGGAATGTCTACAATAGTTGCTGTTATAGGGACTGTCCAAGACTTCATCGTGTAGCCTGTGTAAGGTTAAGCTATAAAGCAAACGTTGAAGAATTTAGGAGGTAGGCCTTGCGTGTAAAACATCATTAAACGGTTAAAGATGTACATAAAAAATTCTATTTTGATAGATGGCGTAGATTAGACTGAATAGAAACAATGAAATGTTTCAAACAAACAACCCCTCAGGTCGTACTTTCTCTGAAACAAAATCATCCTTCCGCATCTTCAACATTCTCGTCTTGCCAGCTGTTATTGTAAATATTGCCCCATCTGTTTAATCTACTTCTCCATATACAACATTGAATAATTAGTTAAACCTTTTGTGATGACCAATTTGCGTTTTACAAGCCTGTGTAATTTTCTCGACAAACACTTCAGTGCAATTAACATATATTAATATAATTATGATACTACGATTAAACTTTTATTGGTTTTCCAATCTAATTTATGGGGCTTAGTTTGGCTATTACATCGGGTACAATACAGCAATGCGAGGATGACCTAAAGAGCAAAGAAGCAGCACGTGTGGATGAGCAAAGGAAATATGTTGACAAAATATGTCTGAGTAATATAAGACTGTTAAAAATCTGTACAATATATTTTTGAGAAAGGTTGATAGATAATAGATATATAGATAGATGGATAGATAGATAGGTAGGTAGGTAGGTAGATAGATAGATAGATAGACAGATAGATAGATAGATAGATAGATAGATAGATAGATAGATAGATAAATAAATAGATAGATAGATAGATAGATAGATAGATAAATAGATAGATAGATAGATAGATAGATCTAGAAAATTTGTAAAGCGGAAATATCTAAAGTTAAACAATGCTCAGTGAATGAAAAAGAATGAAAATTCTCTTTTGAATATGTAATTTTTCAACTGTCAATAGAAAATTTTGACATAAGTTGATGTTTTATATCTGGGGTAAGGAGTTCTAAAGGACAGGAGCTGTTGCAGTTGTGCCCAGAAGATATTAGACGAACGAAGAGCACGTGATAATGCACAAGGTGTTATTAAATTCCTGAGATACTGTGGAGCTTGTCCATTCAGGGATTATTAAGTTATCAGTAAGCAAACTCGAGTGTCATCTTCACACTTGTTTACTGAAATATGCAGGCACAGAATTAGATGCCATAGCATGTAATTCTCAGGAAATATAACCATCACTTTAATTTCAGGTCCTTGATGAAATGGTAAGATAAAACTTGCATATGTTGACGGAGAACATCATGTAAGCTCATGTCAAAAGTGAAGAACAGGTGGTTGCTGGAAACGGAAAAAAATGTTTAATCTTTGAGTGCGATCTTGCGTGCGTCCGTGTGCGTCCGTGTATGTTTCCATCCTTCTGTCTGTGCGTGCGTGCGTACCTACCTATATGCCTACCTGCCTACCACCTACCTATCGAAGGGTTTTACGGCGCATGTAATCTTGTTGCAGTATGGTACTGAATTCGTTGCAAACGTTTTTACGATTGTACTTGCGATTAACGTCTATTTCAAATACTCATTACACCTGGAAGGGGGTTTGGCTATGGAATCTATATAACACGATCGTGACAAAATGAAACGCATTTCATTTTTGGACAGAAAATGCAAGCCCGGGAAAAATACTGGTGCAGCCCCCGGGAACAGTCACTTACTCTGTTGTTAACACGCCAGTGGAGTTTCACGTACACAACCACAGATGGCTTTGTTTTGATTGTAAAATGTTACTGCACATGATCTTACTTTCAGATCACACGTAACATCAACACTTCGATCAGGAAATCGTCTCAAAAATCCTTTAAATTGTCGAATCTGATCCATATTATACCATCACTGGCCTTTGACAATGGCACCCGATAACGAAGGTGTCAATGACCGACTTGATCCTATAACCGATAGTCGGCAAGTCGTAAAGTATTGTCGAAGACTTATCTTGGCTATAAAAACGCACACTGTTATGGACATATTTATATACAAAATATACATCCTTCAGTGACTGTGATTAATTAAAGGGGTGATCATGCCAAGAAACATCTCTGACATACTCTTCAGAGTTTAAACAAAACTTTAACGTTTAAAATATAAATTAGAGCCAATAAAGTTGTTTTGACATGCCAAATTTAGCGAGTATTGTATTGTTGTCAATATGTTCACTTTCGATCACTAGATAATGATATATTTGTGCCCAATCACCCAAGATGCGATGGTTCTTTACACTAGGGTAGCTGTACTGATAATATCACTGCTGATGTTTCGATCGTCGTACGAGCAGGATACCAGAGATCAACTTAAGTAGAGGCTTGTGGATGACAGATAAGAATCTGTATTCCTTTGATGATGATGCTTACAAAAGAGCCCGCTGATGATAAAAGCTGCTATAATGCCAAACCTAATATCTAACTATATTCTTTCTCGATTTAATTATAATTGCATATTAGATTTAACCCATTATAATTCTAAAAACTATCAGCGCGCAATAATTTACATATCTGAATAAGTGACGAACTACGTTCAGTAAGCTTCTCTTCAGGAAGAACTAAAAATGAATTTACCGCTAGCGAAAACATTATATTCTTCAAAGTCTACCCTTGTACTTCCAACTTGTTTGTGCTTACATCAGTTTGATGGGTTTGTCAATGTTTCGACAATTAAACATATTTCTTGATTGTATGAAGATTAGATAGGCCTTAAGCGCTGAGTTGACCTTTGTGTTGTTTGCCACCGTTTCAATTTAACATTGCTTAAGTACAATTTACAAGTCGGTTTACGTAAAATGTATTGAACTTTGACCAGTTTTAACGACAGTATCTGAAGAGAAATAAGGCTGATAATAATAAAACTGATTAGAGTGTGGGTGGACAATATCTCTAAGTCACACACTATAGAATGAATCGTGAGTTCGAAGAACTTATGCGCTTAAGTGTCTACATTAGTTTTAATTAGTATTGTCGGTCGATTGAACAAGCAAATGCCGTCAGCACATAACCACCTCATTGACCTTTCACTATAATTTAAATGACTCATTTCGCTTTCAAATGTCATTTATTATGCTTACACATGCCGTGAAACAAATGTAGCGAATTCGCTTCCAGAAGTCTCGCTATGGGATGGCTGTATCTCCGCTATGGCGCGTTCTGTATCTTGGCCTGAGTTTTAGCCTTGTACTGGCGAACGCATCGGGTAAGTGAAGTTTTGACGATTTTTGAGACATTTCAAGATCTTATTACATATCTTATGTTAAATGGCATTCATAAAGCGTGAATCGAAACGATTTCCTTCTGGCATGAGTCAGAGAGGTTTGTATAGTAAAGGCACTGTTTTGCAGAAAGGTCACGGTCAGGGAAATGGAGCATATATTTATTTTGTCGGTTTTTAAATGACTCTACTACTGGGGATTAAGCAGAGCGGTTTTGATTGTTGATGTCTACGCTAGGTCAATATGTGATGTACGTTGTGAGTTTCGTTTTCAAGGTAGATTTGATAGAATTTAAACACATTTAAAAATCTTTCTAACAATTTAAAAATGCCGACTGTGCAGAAAATATGACGCGGTCAACTATATTATATAAAATAAAAGTGGTGGAAACACAGGCCACATATAATTTAATTCATGCGTGCAAACCCCCTCGTACGGTTAGTCACACTACTGGAACTAATACGCGATAACTGGATCGTCATATGTTTTCAAAAAAAAAAAAATTCAAAAATGCTATGTGCCCTGTAGCTGAATGTTCCCGCACTATAAATTACACATAAAGACAAGTGTATAACTTAAACAGAAAAGCAGATGATCTTACGACGAGCTTACATTTGCAGAATAAACCAACATTACTTCAGCATTCAATTATTCCAAATTAGGTCTAATCATGTTTGACGATTTCTGCGCCATCGATCGTGAAAGAGAAGCGAAAAATGTCACTGCTGACCTAACACACATAAGAGCCTAGATCATATTTAGTCCGGCCTATGTCAAAATTATGATAAATTGAAACTTCGTTTTGTATCAGTTGCACAAGGGAAGATAAGAAAAACAGAGAATTATCAACACAGAGTAAATTGAAAGAACAAACGCAAGCAGATCATCTCGTTAATGGTAGGCTGTTGCGCAGAGCTTGGTATGATTGCGATGCTCCAATAAATGGTGCTGCGACCAGGACAAGACTCAGAAACGCCCTAAGTGTAACTTAATACTTCCCTTTAGTTCCTTGTATCATACTTTTCATAGAATTAAAATTCCTGATAATGAGTTTTGCTATAGAGGTGGAAAGGAGAGTCAGCAAAAATATGATCAATTTCTTTCTCATAGATCCGACTTTTTCGCTGTAATAAGAGTAGCGATGCCATTTTCCATGAATTCTCTCGTCCGGTCGTGTACCCCAAATTGCCAGGCATAACACACCGTGGCCAGCGTTTGCCATGGAATATAAGTCACAAGACCAAATGATTCATTTTAGGGCCGCAAAACATAGTGTCCAATAATATCACATTTTCTTCTTTACGGTAGGAATATTTTATCGATTTAGATGAAGTCTGATCACTTAATTTTATACCAAAGAAATTCTTCTGGAAAAGGTTAGTAAAAATACTAAGGTTGATACCTCATAACTTTCGATGTAATCGGCCAGTTGCTATCGAGCATGTTTGAATTCGCTTTTGCTCCATCACTAAATTAATATCTAAAAAGAATAAAAGGGAAATTAAAAGAAAACCGAAATGGACATGTCAACAATAGTTGTTGGAATATGGGGATGTCCAAGACTTAACCGTGTAGACTTAGTATGGCTAATCGATATGAACAAAAAGTAGAAGTAGTTAGGAGCTACGCCTCGTGTGTAGAACATCATCAAACGGTTCAAGTCTTCATAAACATTTTTTTGACAGATGGCATAGATTAAACTTGAATCTGATCAATGAAATATTCGAATAAAAAGTTGTTGGGTCGTCCTTTTTGAAACAAAATCTTCCAACTGCACTATCAATTTTCTCGTCTTGGCAACCGTTATTTTTAAGAATGCCCCATAAGGTTAATGTATTTCTCCATGGGCAACACTGAATAATTACTTTATCTTTTATAATGATTCGTTTGCGTTTTACAAGCTAGGGTAATATTTCTCGACAAACATTTCAGTGCATTTAATGAATACTAGCATTCTGTCTGTACGATTGGAATTTTCTGACTTTACAATCCCATTTATGATACTTATTGTTAACATTACATCGGGCTCAAGAGAGGATAGGTAGGATGAACTCACGTACATACCGGTAGCACGTTTAAAATATGTCGAATGCGAAGAAATATTAGGCAGTTAACTATACATAAAATATAAATTGTGACAAAAACAGGCAACATATGATTAAATTTACCATGCACACTCCAGCGTTCCATCGATCATGAAAAAAGGACCGCAAAATGTCGCTCCTGTCCGAATATAATGAATGTAAACGTTTTCACATCGGTTGCTCAATGAAAGATAAGAAAAGCAAACAATCATACAGATAATATCGGGTAATAACATCGTCACAAAACTGATAACAATATTTCTGTCTATAATTTTGATAGTGTCTAAGTTACGATTTTACTTGCTTCAAATCAGGGGGTATACAATTGTCAACACTTAGTCTTCTTACGTTTCTTCCTTCAATATACTATCTCATTAATGGTAGGCTGTTGCGTAGATCGAGAGATAATCACAATAGCTCATGGATCCGACGTTTTCAATTTTGATGCCATTTTATGAATTCTCTCGTACGATCATGTACCCCAATCTGCAGGCATACCACACGTTGGCCAGAGTTAGGTGTACGATAGCAGCCATTAAGCCAAATGAAAATTTTAGGGCCAGTAGAATTTCCAATACTATCACATTTTCGTCTTCACTGTAACGATATGTTATCGATTTAGATGTAGTCTGGTCACTTATTTTTATCAAAAGAAATTCTTCATGGATAGATAGGTAAAATGTATTAGGTTAATTAGTGATATTTTTCGATATAATCGGCCGATTGCTATCGATGGAGCTTGTTTTGATATGCTTTTACTTTATAAAGGAATTACATCAGGGAAGAAAAGGGTAATTTTAAAAAAACAAAATCGGAATACCAGCAGTTGTAGTTGTTATAGGGAATGCCGAGATTTTATCGTGTCGCATTGGTAAGGTTTATCTGTATAACAAATGTTGAAGAAGTTACGAGGTAGTCCTTGCGTGTAAAATATCATTAAACGGTTCAAGATGTACATAAACATTTCTCTTTTGATAGATGGCGTAGATTAAACTGAATCGAAACACTGAAATATTCCAAACTAACAACGCCTAGGGTCGTACTTTCTTTGAACAAAATATTCCTTCCGCATCATCAACATTCTCGTCTTGGCAGTCTCTAATGTGAAGATTGCCCCATCTGGTTAATGTAGTTCTCCATATACAACAATAAATAATAAGTTTGATCTTTTATGAAGACTAATTTGCTTTTTACACGCCAAGGTAATTGCATCATCAATATTGTCGTCTTGGCAACCGTTATTGTTAAGATGGCCCTATAAGGTTAACTATTTCTCCATGGAAAACACTGAATAATTGATTTGATCTTTTATAATGATTCATTTGCGTTTTACAAGCCTAGATAATTTTCTCGACAAACCTTTCAGTGCAATTAACGCATATACACATTCTGTTTCTACGATTGTACTTTATTTGGCTGTTCAATCTAATTTATGGGACTTACTTTGGCTCTTACATCGGGCTCAATAAATCATTGGGAGGATTATCTCAAGTGGATAGCAGCAGCACGTGTTGATGAGTTGAAAGAGAAATATGTTGACAAAATATATTTGAGAAATATAAGACTGTGTTAATAATTTCTACGATATATTTTAGAAAAAGGTTGAATTTATAGATAACCCATAAGAAAAAATGGGTTAATATAAAGATACATTATTGATATAATCAGATGGATGGATGGACGGACGGATGGATGGATAGATGGATAGATATATAGATAGATAGATATTAAGATAGATAGATAGATTGATGGATGAATTGATGGATGGATGGATGGATGGATAGATTGGCAGAGAAAGAGAGAGACAGACAGAGAGAGACACAGAGAGAGAGGATTAGTATAGCGAATATCTAAAGTTTATCAATGCTCAGTGGCGTTTAGAGTTACATTGAAAATGCTCTCTTGAAGATGTAAGATTTTAAGCATCTTTAGAAAATTTTGACATAGGTGAAGTTTATATATCAAGAGGAAAGGTGTTCCAACGGAAAGGAGCTTCTGCAGAAAAGGAGCGGCGACCATAGGTAGTCTGATTCCATCTAGGTGTGTGCAGAAGATATAAAAATGGACTAAGAGCACGTGATGAGGCACAGTGTGTTATTAAATTCCTGAGATAATGTGGAACTTTTCCATTCAGGGCTTTATAAATAATAAGTAAGCAAATTCTAGTGCCATCTTCACACTGGTTCACTGAAATATGCAGGCACAAAACTAGATGCAATAGCAACACAGTCACAGATAACAGAACTATCACTTAAATCTAAAGTTTTTGATGAAATTGCAGGATAAAAAATTGGATGTATTGACGGAGAACATCATCATGTAAGGTCAGGTCAAAAGTGAAGAACAGATAGTTGCTGGAAACTGTAAATTCTTTCAATTTTTGTGAGCGTTCTTGCTTGCATTCATGCGTGCATGAGTCTGTGTGTTCATACTTTTGTCTGTGCGTGCGTCCCACCTAAATAACTACCCCTACCTCTTTTACTCCCTCCCTACCTCCCGACACACCCAGTTACACACTTACCTACACACCTATCCACCTTCACACATTACATAAATACACACATACATGCACACTGGAGACATACATACGTACATACATACATACATACATACATACATACATACATACATACGTACGTACGTACGTACGTACGTACGTACGTACGTACATACATACATACATACATACATACATACATACATACATACATACATACATACATACATACATACATGTACATCAGGAAAGTACAAAAATAAAACAAAATTAGCAGCTTACAGCCTGATGACAAATATGTGTTCAATATTATTAAACGTCATTAGTAAACACATTTAGTGCTGTTATCAGGTCTGCTTTACTGCGCGGGGATTGTCCAAGCCAATATTGTGTAGACTTTGTATCGCTCATCTACGTTACATTGTAATTATCGTAAAGGGAGATACAAGGTAGGCCTTGTGTGTAAAGGATCATGTAGTCTTTGATTGCTGACTATATTCTACAATTTGTTGTCGAGATTTATTGTTCAGAGATCCTGTGAGAGTATGAACGGCTATCAATCTTTGCATGTGTATGACTATTCAATGAGATTTTCGATCTTCGATCTTTTGTCTTTTATCTTCATTTGTACACTACCTTTTAAGGGCCAGGTGATATGTGAATCTCGACATTTGACTCTCTTTAATCTATTTTCTTGCATGCAAACTAATGATATTCTAAATTATCATTCAAAGAGAGGCAAAATATTACTAGAAAGTTTGAGGGGATTTTTTTCAAATAACTCATTTGACATCGAAGGGGATTACGGTACATGTATTCGTGTAGCAGTATGGTACTGAATTCGTTTCAAAAGTTTTAACGATTTTACTAGCGATCTATGTCTATTTCAACTACTCATTACTCCTGCAATGTTGAGCAAGCTTGCAACGGGCGTTGGTTATGGAATCTATATGACACGATGGTAACAAAATGGAACGTATTTCATTTTTGGCAAGTGCATACCCAGGAAAAAATGCTGGTGCAACCCTCCCCGGGAACAGTGCCCCACTAATTCTGCTGTCAACACGCAAGTAAAGTGACATGTACACAACCACAGATGGCTTTGGTTTAACTGTACTATGTTACTGTGCATGATCTTTCTTTCAGATCACACGTAACATCAACACTTCGATCGGTAGATGGTCTCAACATTCCTTTTTAATTTGAGAATTTGATCCATATATACCATCCCTTGCCTTTGACAATGGCATTCGACAACGAAGGTGCCAATGGCCGACTTGATCCTATAACCGATAGCCGGCAAGCCGTAAAGTGTTATTGAAAACTTGTCTAGGTTATTCTTCTTTTGGACAAAAAGCACAGAGTTATGGACATATTTGTAAACAAAATATGTATACTTCAGTGACCGTAAATATTTAAAGGGGTGATGAGGCCAATAACCATCTACAATTTCGTCTTAAATGAATTGAGACAATACTCTTCAGAGTTTAAACCAAACATTAACGTTTAACATATAAATGAGAGCCATAGTTCCATAATTGGTGTTGACATGCCGAATTAAGCGAGTAGTGTTTTACTGTCAATATGTTCACTTTCAATCACTAGATTATGTTATATTTGTGCCGTATTACCCAAGATGCAATGGTACTTTACATTAGGGTTTCTGTACTGATAATATCACTTCTGATATTTCGATCGTTGTACGAGTAGAATACCAGGCACCAACTAAAGTAGAATATTGTGGATGACAGATAAAAATCTTTCTTTGATGAAAATGCTTACAAAGAGCCCGCTGATGATAAAGGCTGCTATAATGCCGAACTTAATATCTAACTATATACTTTCTTAATTTAATGATAATTGCAAATTAGATTTAACCCATTATAATTCTAAAAACTATCAGCGCGCAAGAATGTAGATATCTGAATAAGTGACAAAGTTCAGTAATCTACTCTGGAAAAACTAAAATTAATTTACCGCTAGCGAAAACACATATATTCTTCGAAGTATACCTTTATACTTCCAACTTCGTGCTTACATTAGTTTGATGGGTTTGTCAATGTTTCGACGATTAAGCATATTTCTAGATTGAATAAAGATTAGATACGCCTTACGCTGAGTTATCATCACCTTTGTGTTGTTTGCCACCGTTTCCATTTAACATGGCTTACGTACAATTCGTAAGTCGGTATTGAACTTTGTACCTTGTTTAACGACAGTATCTGAGGAGAAAATAGAGCTAATTTCAATATAGCTGATTACAGTGTGGGCGGAGAATAACTTTAAGTCACACACTATAGAATGAATCGTGAGTTCGAAGTACTTATAGCCAAGACGGAGTCAGCTTGGACTCTCTGTTGTGCCGCGCAACAAAGTAAACGCATTCACTGACGTTTTTTCAGACAGAACACCTAAACTAAACGCCATCAAACAATCGCACAAATCAAACAAAAGATTCAATTTGTATCCTTTTTGTAACAAATAATTACGTGTGCAGAATTTTTCTACAGACCGATTAATTGGAAACACACTGAAAACATTCATCATTCCAGCAAGACATACATGTATACTGCAGACTGTAAAATGAAATGACAGAAAAACCGCAACCGTCTTTCTAGGGTTACCTGGTTCGTTCTCAGGAAAATGACCTATTTCCCAGGAAAAACTACATGGTCAAATAGCCAACTTTGCGATAAAAGCCGAGGCAATCACCAGGCGTAATTTCCATTACTGCGCGAAGGATAGCATATTGTTTATTGTCCTCAAACAAATGCCTGAATATCGGTCTAAGCTTTTACATAGTGTCTTTAAGTGTCCGAAAACATACTCAGCTGCGTTGAAGTCAGGCGAGTAAGTTGGCGTGAAAATATACTGTATTCCCATGTGATCTAAGAATTGTGCCAAAAGTTGACCTCCACGATTGTGATGAGTTGGGCAATTGTCAACAATGACGACGTCGCCAACCATGAGCGATGGAGTACCATCGTCCATTACCGAATTTGCTGCCTAGAAACGAATCAGTGTCAGACGCCCCATCCACTACGTTTCCATGACAAATGCCCGCATGGGCGCTGACAAGTAGATTCAGCGTTACATTTGGTTGTTTAGCGTACCGCTGTATTTCAACACAGTAAGTGCCGATAGCTGCGTGTCCGTACAGGCTATTACAAACTCCCGGATAACTAAATCCTGATTCGTCAAAAAAGAGAGAGTAAGAGATGGCATTCAATTATTGAGTCGATGGTGAAAAAATACGATGGGTTCGAGAATAAAACAAAAAATACGGTAAATCCTGTACTGAAAGAGCTTGAACGGCGCGGTATCATGTTTCCTGCGCCCGAATCTACATAAACGCCCGATCGAGGAGGTGGTGTTAGCTTCAGCGAAAGTGGGATAGCGTCAACCGAGTAATCTCCGCAGCACGCAGCTCAATTTAGATTGCTGCCTTCGTATTGCCAGTACTACACGCCTTATCCGTGTTATGCGATGCCACCTTCATCACCGTACGTCTATTATCAACGTCCAGGTGAAATTCCGACAACAGCGAGCACACCGTCGGCGACTGTGACTGTGACCGATTCCTCCACCCCTCTCCCGCTAAACACATCAGCGACTAGTATCCGTACCGATGAATGGTTCCCACCCATTCCCAAAGAACCTCCACCATCGTATCCACAAACACCTTAAATGGCAAGGAACACGACTGGTAATGTCAGGCTTACGAACTTGTTGACATTTTCTTGCATGTTCTTGATTTAAAATTTTAGTGTTTCCATAGACCCTATCCATGCTTAGGGTCAATTTTTCCCCAAAACGGAAAGCCTTCATTTCTGAGTTGGATAAAATCGTTGAAATATTGAAATTTAACTTTTTTCATTAGTTTTTGTTCTAGACATGGATATGTTTATCTAACATCCATGATGAAATCAACACGTTGCACAACAGTCCTGGCGCTAGCACCCCTTTTGAACAAAAAAGATTTCATGATATTTGCTACATTGTCTGTATGTTTTGTCTGTAATAAACGTCAGTGGATACGTTTATTTTGTTGCGCGGCACGAGAGAGAGTCCACGCTGACTCCGTTTTGGCCGTATGCGCTCCAGTGTCTAAATTAGTTTTAATTAGTATTGCCGGTCGATTAAAGAAGCAAATGCCGTCAACACAAAACCACCTCATTGAACTTTCACGATAATTTCAATGGCTCATTTCGCTTTCAAATGTCATTTATTATGTTTGCAGATTTCGTGAAACAAATTTGCCGAATTCGTTTCCAGAAGTCTCTGTACGGGATGGCTGTATCTTCGCCATGGCGCGTTCTGTATCTTGGCCTGAGTTTTAGCCTTGTACTGGGGAACGCATCGGGTAAGTGAAGTTTTGAAGACTCTTGGGACGTTTCAAGATCTAAGTACATATCTCATGTTAAATGGCGTACATAAAGCTTGAATCGAAGCGATTTCCTTCAGGTATGAGTCAGAGGGGTTTGTACAGTAAAGGCACCTGTTTCGCGGAGGGGTCACGGTCAGGAAAATGGAGCATACATGTGTATTTTGTATATGTATTTATTGTCGGTTTTTAAACGACTCTACTATTGGGGATTAAGCCGAACGGTTTTGGTTGTTGATATCTACGCTAGGTCAATATGTGGTAACAGCTATTGAGTCCCTTTAGTTTTTTTCTGTTCAAATTACATATTTTTTCTTGGGATCCAAAGGCTTCTGAAAATTACAGGTTTGTTATTCTCTGTGTGTTGGGAGGGAACGGAGGGGGTTGCACATAGAACCCGTCTAGCCCACGACTTAAAAGAATGAAAGAGATGCTTGCTGTATCAGTAAGACTAGAAGGCATAGAAAAAATTTCCAAATACGTCTTATTAGAATTATTTTATAGAAATATTTAAATATTTAAATAGCGTATTTATAAAAATAGACAACAGTTACTTTAAGGAGAAAATGACAATATGACTACGTGGACACTTTTAAAGTCACCTTTTCATAGCTGTGCATTAGTCCATTGCATACCAATAAAATGCCCATTCATAATATGTCAGTATAGCAAAACTTGCACGTTTAGTGACTAATAATAATAATAAAAGTAATATTTATTTCTTAAGAAACGCTTTCCATTTAAACAAATATTAATGTGCTGTACATAACTTGATAAAAAGTGAAAAGGCATTTAAATGTTGTATGACAAAAACGCCATTCGGTGAATAAAAAAGTTTTGAGGTTTGACATAAAAACGTTGAAATTCTCACTACAACTGAGTGAAATGGGCAGCCTGTTCCACAACCGTGGAGCACTTGTAGAAAATGACCTGTCTCCATAAAAAGCCGTGTTAACAATAGACTGATAAAGTGTATAAGCTCCATCTGTAAAAGAGCGAAGAGTGCGGCCAGAAGAGCGAATATGTAAAAGCTCTCCTAGGTACGAAGGGGCCATATTATTCAAAACTTTGTAAGTCAAATAAATTATTTTAAATTCAACCCGTTTCTGTATGGGGAGTCAGTGCAATCTGTTACGTATTGGTGTAACATGTTCTGTTTTCCTTGTTTTAGTGATTAATCGTGCAGCGGCATTCTAATAGCCTGTAACTTATTGATTTGGTAATTTGGCAGACCATTAAGAAGACTGTTACAGTAGTCAAGCCTGGAAGTAACAAAAGCGTGGACTAATTTTTATGTTGATCCCTGGTCTAAAAACAAAATAGGATTTTACTAATCCTCCATAAGGCAAAAGACGCTAATTTACTCAAATTTGCATCATGGTATGTCAAGGTCATTGAAGCCTCAAAAGTGACACCAAGGTCATACACTGTAGATGATGAATGCACGCTGACAACCCCGACTTGATAATTGCACTCTCGTGGTTGATTATCATTGCCAAACTTAGAGGAGAATCTTATAACATCAGTCCGAATGTCGATAAGTACAAGCATGTTATCATACATCCACTGACGAATCTCACGAACAGTTTTCAATTTTTTTCACTCGGTACTCAACCACGAGAGCAAACAATATACAGCTGATAGTCATCAGCATAAAACATACCGTGTAATCTGTGTTTATCTATAATGTCCTCAAGGGGTGCTATATACAAACTAAATAAAACAGGTCTAAGAACAAAACCCTGGGGAACACCTCAAGCAAGCGATTGTACCTCCGACATCACCGACCAAACACATACTTTCATTGTTCTGCCTTGTAAATATGAAGTAATCCAGTTGAGAACAGTACCGTGAATGCCAAACCGATGACGTAGTCTATGTATCAAGACATTATGGTTGGTGATGTCGAAGGCAATTGAAAAACAAAGAAGAATTTACAGCATCATCCCGGCGATCAAGAACCCGTAGTACGTCATTTTGGACTCGAATGAGTGCAGTCTCAGTACTTTGTTCCTCTCGATAAGCCGACTGATATTTGGCATACAGACTATTATTACACAGATACGAATTAATTTGAAATAAAACTGACTTCTCGATCAACTAAGAGATGTATGTTAAGTTTGAAACGGGTCTCTAAATTTCCAAAACATTTGTAACAAGCGTTGATTTCTTCAATAATGGACATACAATCGCTGATATACATGGGTTTGGAAATTTATTATAATTTAGTGAAGAATTGGTGATACATGTGATTGCTTGACATACTTGATGCATGCTCTGCTTGAGCAGTACTGTTGGTATAGAATCATGCTTTGAGGATTTAGTGGGTAGTGAACCTATGAGTTTCTCAACAAAGCTAATGGATGCTGGTTCGAAAGCACTGCGATAATAACTTAAGTCTGTAGGAGTGTCTGAAGGTGGAACAGATACAGAAGTGTCACGAATCTTTCCGATCTTGGAGCGGAAGAAATCTGCGAAAACGTCTGGTAAATCAGCACACGCAATGAGGTTGCGATGGTAGGATGAAGGGGTATCACGTAATTTGGCTGTATACTGGTTTCTAGCAGATTTAAACATTTCTTCATGTATAACCAGGCCTGTCTTCATTCACTGCCTTTCTAACTATCGAAGGTTTCGACGTAACATTAACAGTTCTTATGTAAACCACGGACAACGCACTCTATCCAAAACCTGTTTGGTGACAACAGCAATGTCATCAATAACTGAAGTCATGGCATTATTGTACGTGTTCACAAGCTCATTGGAGCAGCTATCGACTTTCGAGAGAATTGGTAATGTCGATGCCGCAATTTTCTGTTGAAGAGCACTACTATCGATGTGAGCAAGCTTTCTCGAAGATCGGGGAGTTTTCGTAAAAGTTTATTAAACACAAAAAGCTGTAAAAACTTTGCTTTATAAAAAGTAAATCGCAATTGTTACAAGGTATTTTCAAAATCAAAATTGTCAAAAAAATTCAATTGAAAGTCGCCCTATTCTATGTAAATAAAATTTATTTTGTTAAATTTGTTGGTTGTCATAAATAGCAGTATCTGAAGTTTTCAAAAAATGTAAGGTTGTGTTATTTCATGCATGCCAGAAAATCCCGAGAGAGTTTGACCGGTTGACCTCGCTGTTAATTTTATGCAGGAAATTACAATAACAATGCTTGGTCGAATGACGCAGTGCCTTGAGGGTGGGATCGCCAGTGGTATAGGGGGAGGAGTACCTTCCCGATGGTGATAAGTGGTGCGGATTACCGTCGCCTAGGTGACTGGCGTTGCAAATACCTGGACTGAACCCACGCGTGGACTGAACCATTTGGTTTTTTTGGGTGTCGATGGTACTTTGACAATAAAAGTAAAGATGCACAGATATCGAGTTTATTGTCTTGTTTATGAGCGGCCAGTATTTCCAACAGCATGAATTACGTGCATTTGCCCTAGAAGAAATAAATAATTTCGAATAAAACATCGCGAATATAACCGCATTCCTTAAGCTCGACGTACCCCAAAAAACCATGAAATCGCCCGACTTTCGATTGAAGAGATGAATTTTGCCAAACCGCGTATACAGAAAAAGTGGCAGATGACGTTATTTTTAGAATCATAGACAGTATAGCGAGATGTAAAAAATGTGAAAGAGGCTCCCCATCTAACTATCCTAAATGTTTTTGTGTCGAGTTTGTGTTTGATTCGTT
>LD348704.1:22576-42706 GCA_001465055.1 Ptychodera flava | reverse complement strand
ATATATATATATATATATATATCACATGAACTGGCCCGTATCTCCACCTGTGTGACGTAAACAAGCAACTTTTGTCCTGCAATGGTGTGGTTCGTACATGCACGTCGCGACACAGACTGATTTGTCGCGATCGATGCCGCGCTCTCGTGGCATTTTGACAAACAGGTGACCCGATAAATGCAGACATGGAAACATAGAAGGCATGTCCAACGAAATTTTGGGTCGCTAAAGCTTTAGCTATTCCAAAGAATCGAATGAGGATAGCGTCGCTCGTTTTAATGGCTCAGTAACGTCACGGCTCCAGTCGTAAGGCTCAATGTGGACGTCGTCGTACCTGGCGATCGCCAAGCGACGTCGTACCTTGCGATCCTGGTTGGCGATAAACCCGAATGATACACCTCAACGAAAGTTCAACTTCATAAATGAGTACCGTATAATCTTCGGGAAAGCGACATAAAAGACACAAGCATAAAGTCATTCGACGAACAACGATAAATGTCTTTCATCACGCAAATTATTCAGTTGTTTCTCGATCGTAATCAAACCTGCAGCGCAGCGTAAGGCTGCAGTGAAGACATAAGCTGTCGACCTGCAGTCTTACATGCCTAAACTCTGTAATGCAGCGCTGCAGAATCCGATGTATTTCGAAAGTTAACTCGGACAACACTCACCACAGAACAGAGTTCCCGTCAAGTAGCAAAATTGGGATGTACCTACGGGCGATATATGTGTCACAGCAAACATCAAAGTCCGTAAGACGAAAACATTGACGATGGAGATTGTCACCGGCGGATACCGATGACGTTAGTGCCCACTACACAAGCGTAAGCGTATAAGCTTACACTCTGTGTGTCATTGATCTGAATCTTTCGGGCTCGCCAAGTCGTAAACTTGTGATATTTTAAAAGCCACGGCATCGCTAAGAATGATAATTACTGTTCCGATCGTGTCATTGCATTAACTTCATAAATAAATTGTAAATATTCCAAATAACTCAAAATACTATGGTTTTCCGTCGCTAGCGCGGTGAAAGCTATATCCGCCGATGGCAGACTTGCCTTGGCATCGGTCCAGCGCGAGACAATGATTGACAGGCGCGTACGTCTGGTTGGTGGAGATACCATTCGGTGTATCAAAATATAGGCTTAATCGGATTTATGAATGAAAGTATACCTGTTAACATTTGCACATCACCTGGGTGACGGGCCGCCTTACTGATTAAATGAAAGTAATCCGCGTAAATAAAACAAAAAAATCGCGATAGAAATCCTGCACTTTGTTACAATAATTTTGATCCATCCATATCAAAGAAAAAATAAGAAGACTGTTCATCAACTTATTTTTAGCTCCTTAACGGTTTTATTCTTTGTGGCCACACAATCCTGTCACGCACAAAACTTGTACCAAAAGATATAGTAGTCAACAAATGCAATATAGTATTTGTAGTGTCACTTCCAGTCGTTTTGGATAGAACAGGAGGAATTCAAGTTCTCGTTCGATCAGAACTTGATTTGTGAGCAACGAAGATGCACGTTAAACATTTACCTCTTTCGAATACAGTTACTTCAACGTTTTACTCGCGTAGACCTACACAATCTGCTAAATACATGATACAAAAATAACACGCGAAAATTACACGACCAAAGGGCGCCAATACGTTTCGAACACAGAGCGCCATTCTACGTGTGAAAGACTACTCACAATATACACACAATGTTTACTTTCAGTACACATTTGTATCTACACTGTAAAATTATGTGTTCAAGGATAGAACACCAATTAAACGCCTTTTTGTAACACTTTTTGAACGCGTCTAGACGTTCAGAAATTTAACACTACGTTCAACACAACGTTCAATTTTTGAACACACGTGTGCAGATTTTGAACACTATGTGTTCATCAGACATTATATTGAACACATGGTGTTCCATATCTGAACACACGTTGCACATGAAATGTGTTCAAAAATTTGAACGCATTTACGCGTTCAAAGGGCTGTTACACCTTTTGAACGCATGGACGCCGTTCAACGATAAGTGTGTTAAAGGATTGAACACATGATATGCACTTGTTGAACACATTAACTTTTGGCGTTCAGGGGATGTTCAAGACTGGAAATAACATAACGGACCACTGATATTCAGTAAAATTATTTTATTCTAAAAATACACAAAAATTAGTTGAGTAAAATACAATTATTTAGTGTAAAATGGGAAAATAAGCATGGCCACTTTGTAAAGTTTGTCAGAGGAAAACACCAACGGTGTACACACCTTCCTATCAAAACATAAACAAAAGCAAATCTTTATAAACACTGTCGATCGTTTTCAAAATATATGAACAAAGTAGTTACAAAACAGGTTTAACTTCAATATTGTGGATTACGTTATATTTTCATTCTTGTAAAAACGTACAAAAATATCTGTTTTGAAAAAGCTCAAAATTTGGCTTACTTATTGTATTGAAAACACGTATTCGTATGAAATGTTTACTCCCTTTTTGTAAGATAGTTTAAGACATTTCCTCTTACATAGACAATTGCAAACTTGGAAAAAGGTTAGTCACGGCTTCTCTGATGCACATGTACATAGTTGTCCACACTAAAGTAACCACAACATGTCAAGTTGTCACAAAGTTTCGCAGTAAGACACAACATGCAGAAAGTGGGTAAAGGGGTCCTTGGAGGTGTGAAACCCATTTCCCTGTCCAACAAAGTCCTTCATGAACGAAAACATTTCTTTGTTTGTAATACCTTTAAATAAACTCTGAAATAAATCAGTGACATTTCAAAACTCTACTCCTCAGAAATTAAAAACACATTAACTAATTTTGACTTCCTTTCATAATTTTTGTTCTGTATGTCAATAAGCATTTTCTGTTGAACCTGGAAATTTCAGTCCTTACTAAAATTCACTTGTAAAAGGAAACTACAGTCTAAAACCAATGGCAAGAACCTAAATTTTAGCCATTTCAACACCAATATAGCAATACAACAAGCGACGTAGACCTCGAAAGAGCTCGCAGTGTTATGTAAAGGATCTCTGACAGCTCACTTCGGGATGGCCTCACCAAAAATGGGAAAAAAGCTGCAAAAAATACACAATTGAAGATTTCACCATGATTTGGACATATCAAATTGAGATCATCCCCAAAAAACATGTGTAGCAAATGTCAAAGCTATCAGACAGGTAATTTTTAAGATACAAATTTTTTACCAAAAATGGTTAAAAATTGACCCCAAAATAAAAACTTGCAGTTTTCATCATAACTTGAACATATCGCATTCTGATAATTCAATATATCTTAAAAATGTCTGAAATGTCTTCTCTGTCTCAAAAATACAAATTTGCATATTTCTGCATAATTTGTCCAATCTGAAAAAGCTATCCGCAGAGACTTATGTCAAAAATATCAAAGCTTTTCATTAAGTAGTTTTAAAGAAGATTTTTAAAGATTTCTTGACCAAATACGAAAAAAATTGCCATGAAAAATAAAGATTTGAATATTTCATCACAACTAGCACAAATTTTATAATGGTCATTCTTAGGGACATGTTTACCAAATATTGAAGACGTCGAACTACCAGTAAGAGAGAAGAAGATTTTTGCCAAAAAATAGCAAAATTCGCCTCAAAAATACAAATTTGCGTATTTCACCATAACTTGAACATATATGATTAGGGTAATCTCTGGGAACCTGTACTCCAATATTAAAGGAATCGTACTGGCCGTTTTGAAGAAAAAGCTTGGGATGTAAAAATTTGAGGACGATGCCACATATTCACCTATTAGATAAGCTCTGCGTCGCTAAAAATAAAGCTAAAAACAGTTACAAATCGAGAACAAAAGACGTGTTGATCTACAATACAAAATAATCTAAGATTTGGTAGCAGGCTATGATCAACTAAATGTTACTGGAGCATAAGCCTTCAAAGACGTGACGTCTCCTTTATCAGATGCAAGGGTGCAATGAAGAATTGAAGCAGAAAGCGACAGAAAATTCAGAGTGAAAATTTCAGAAAATTCAGAAACTCAGAGTTTACATTTTTCACTCTGAATTTTCTGTCGCATTCTGCTTTAATTCTTCATTCCATTCTTGCATCTGATAAGGGAGACTTACACGTATTTGAAAACTTATCCTACAGTAACATTTAGTTAATCATAGCGTTCTACCAGAGCTTAGATAAATTCAAAATAGAAAAAAAAACAGAACAAAAAAAAAGTTTATCAAAGTTCAGTTACTGACCCTCGGAAGTTTAAATCTACATTAGAGATGAACTGAGGTTCTCAAGCATGTTTCCAGACAGCTACCTCTACATTCATCTTCTTCAATTTCTGCACCATCAGCTTCTGTAATAACTCTTCGATTACCAGGTAAATCCAACTTTTCACATCCTGAAAATAATGCAACAATAGGTATTATGGCGACATGAGACATTAAATGAAAGACAGGGTGGCCTTATTAGGTTAAGGAAAAGGGGTGACTTTGGTATACAGTGCCTCTTTTCGATGCTGTTACAAACTATTGGCTTCTTCTTGTCATCAACTGATGAAAAGTAAAAGAAAGGCCAACTCTCATATATGCTGAAACAATAGAGTGTACACTCTGCGACGTTTAACTAATGTTTTATATGCATTTGTGATTACTATAAGACATGTGTTAGCTGTGATTACGCAGCGGTGTGGGACATATCGATCGCGGTTTTGCGGTGATGACCCTTGACCCGAGAACGATCGATACGCCATGGCCCAAAACACCGCTGCGTATTTACAGCTAGTGTATGGTACACAAGCCACTGAAAGAAAAAAGGTTTCTTCGCGTATTTTAGCTATTCCAAAGTACTACACAAATAATTTCAAAGGATAACAATACAGATGCTTCAAAATTCAACACCTTTTACTATTTTGTAAAGAAAACTTACCCTTTCTTGTCTTGCTTCCGCACGATCACGACTTCAGCGTGCGTTTACAAGAAAAATGTCGCAACTTCCGTTTTGATGCATGACGGGATGAGAAGAGGCACCAAACTTGAACATTAAGTGTTAAGGAGTAGAATGCCTCTTGCACGCCGATGTTAAAATTAAAACGTTCTTGGTGGTTATCCGATTTTCTTTTCCAAATTTCAAAATTTCAACCCGTAATAAACGTGTAAATTATTTTGTATACTTTCTTTTTAAATAAAAAGATGCTTTCAGTAATTTTAGACCGGAGATATTTTTCACTTAGTGGGAAATTCGTTACATCAAAATCCGTGTACGTTTGCCTAACAGCAATGCAGTAGTAAATTTAATATAACCATAGTAAAGTAAAAAACACTAAAGATTGTTAATTGTTTTACTGTATTGCAAAATTTCTGTCATGCTGAGTTTTTGAACACTTGAACACGTGTTCAGGTTTAGAACATCATTGTTAAAAATAGGAACACTAGTGTTAACAATATGAACACTAGCCGTTCAAATTTGAACACCGACACCAACATTTTGAACGCGTAAAGACGCGTCTGGCGTCCGCTAGTTTTACAGTGTGGTTGTTCAGTGTCTGATCATGTCCAAACAAGACACAGAAATATGTCTTGAGTAAAATGGAAGAATCATTGTGTATAATGGAAGTCTTTTTGAATTCTTTGTTTCGATTTATTAGGAAAACTTAATTTTTACTTATTCTTCATTAGAAAGCACAAACAATAGTAAAATTCGTATAAATAATAATAAAAAACTGATTATACATGCATTTTATTTAGCAACATGAGAAAGTAAAAAACACGGTTTTCTTTTAAATACCATTAATGTTTTCTATGGTCATGTTTCTCACAAACTTGATATATCATTTCCAAAACAATTAAGGTAGTTTATATTTTTCAAACGTTCTACAATTTTGCTATATGATTTGTCATTAATCAAAATGCAATGATGATCAAAAAGGTAGGATGATCTAATAAACGATCTTCATGCAAAATAATATGTATTATGCTTTGCTAAAGTACTCATTGTTCCATTCAAATTACATTGTTTTACATTCAATCGTAATATGACTAAATATTCAACTGAATGCTGACAATTTCAGCACGTTAGAGTAGTACATGTTGAACATGACCAGCAGATTATGCTCATACATTGAATATTTAAAAACGTCCACTAAACAGCTGTAATACTTTTATCCGTGCTGCGGTATTGCGCAATTCGCGTACTTTTATCAGGTTTACGCCACCAATCTTACGTTGAAAGGTTGAACTGACAGACATGGCAGTTCCAAGTGGCTAATTATGGAATGCTGCAGTTCCTAGGCTATTAGAGTTTGATATTTGATCTCCACTATGCCAGCTGTTGCCTCGGCAACCATCTATAGAATGTAATATGTGATACTTATTTGCATAGAGTCGCAAAATGTTTCAACACGTAGCGGACGGTAATTTTTGCAACACTTTTTACTTATTCAATTCAATTCAATAGAACTTTATTTATCCCGAACATGGGCAATTAAAAAGCGTGGCTCAAATACAACATCAAAAAAAATATATAATACAAATTTACAAAATGGTAGGAGACGCAGGACTATACAAAAAAAAACAGTTAAGGAATCATTTAAAAGCCGCACAGCGGTTGGAATGAATGACAACTTGCGCCGGTTTGACCTGCAAGCCGGGTATCTAAAACGCCGACCAGAGGGAAGTGTGTCGAACTCTGCTGATAAAATATGATCACAAGACAAAAGAATTGAGCGGGCTTTCCTGAGTACTTGCTGATTATAAAACGTAGAAAGACTTCTCTGGGGTATACCAATTAGTTTTGAGCTAAGTGAAACAATTCTATCAAGTGAAGTTTTGTTTTTAACAGACAGATTTTGATACCAACAAATGAATGAAAATGAGATAACGCTTTCAATGTAAGATTTATAAAAAAGAGATAAAATTTGTCTATCAACAATGAATGAACGCAGTTTCCTTAAAAAGTATAATCTTTGCTGCCCCTCCTTCAGAATAGCATCGGTGTTATGATCCCATTTCAATTTGTTGTCAAATATTGAACCAAGGTATGTATACTTCGAAACAATCTCGACTTCTTGATCGTGAACAATGGACGTAGGAGGGTTGCATTCTTGACTCCTAAAATCAATTATCATTTCCTTAGTTTTCTTAACATTTAAGTTTAGATACGAATTATCACACCACTCAACAAACTCACTAAGAGCGGGACCATGATGACATTCTGATCCCTGTAGAAGTGTAAGCAGAGCACTATCGTCAGCAAACTTAACAAGATGGCTACCTTCATGTGTACTTCTACAATCGTCAGTATAAAGGATGTACAACAGAGGAAACAGAACGCAACCCTGAGGAGAACCTGTATTTGTTTGAATGATACTTATTTTAGTAATAAGCACATTAAGACAAGTCTATTTGAAAGCAAATGCTGTGTTTAAAATGTTTTAAAACCAACGAAGAGGAGGTGTGTTAATGTTCAATTATTGGAATAGGTACAGGAACCTCTTCATTTACAACAAAACTTTTGTTGATAATTTATAATAAGCCTGACCAATAAATGCAATGGACAACAATTGACATCTGACATCCGGCGCAGTTATCAGCTAAATTTAATATTGTGACATGCTTTAAGGTGTTAGGCAGAGAATAACACTACTTATTAATAAATACTTGTTAAACTATAGGAAAAGTATGAGTTAAATATTAATCATAACAACCCTCAAGAGGGCATCACATGTACACACCGTCCCCATGTAGAAATGATGTCATTACATGAGACCATATATTTTACATATATTACAAGTCTAACAATTAAGAGAAAAACACAATGACCTTGCATGTATTACTTCGGTAATTACTTAATTACATTTTTAAAAGCCTTATTAAAGATTAGTCTTACCTCTGTACGGATTTAAACACACCATGTATCCATCAAGAGAAGTGGTGACGGAACTTCTGTTTGGCCTATAGATGCAGTACGTTATAAAAAGGCACCAAACTCACAGTAAAACTCTATTTGCACATTCTTATTAGGATGCAGTCTTCAAATATTTATCCAAATATGTTTGAAAATTTCTCTCGGACATAACATTCTGAGTTCACGTTTTGAGGGAAGACCGTAGTATAGTATAAAGGCATGGCGTACGGTATTTTTCGGTTAATATGAAAATCACGTGGCGTCACGGTACGTAGGCCTGGCGTACAAAATGGGAGTCGAAAATATATGAAACAAAATTCAGATTGCAAAACATTGTCGTACTTCTTTCAATGGAGATAGCAATTGCAGATTTCTGTTTTGCAGAAATTTTGAACGGTTTTTTAAAGAAATGATTTTTTCCCTCCAGTGTTAAAGGCGCCCTTCTCAATCCCAGGTTCTCGCATTAGCAAATGTGTCAACAACCTATTAACAGTTTGTCACCCTTTGGTTTACCATTGAATATTTCAACAAGTAAATAATATTTATCATGCCAGGAAATGTCAAGTGGATTTAACCGGTTAACCTCGCTGTTAATTTTATGCAGGAAATTACAATAACAATGCTTGGTCGAATAACGCAGTACCTTGAGGGCGGGATCGCCAGTGGTATAGGGTGAGGAGTACCTTCCCGATGGTGATAAGTGGTGCGGATTACCCTCGCCTAGTTGACTGGCGTATGCGCGACATAGACGAATAGAACTTTGCTTTTAATACTGCTTTATTTCCCCGTATGATCGACTTTACTATTACGTAAATTTGGTCACAGGTCACCACGAAAAAAATGAGTGGGTTCTACTGTGGCCAGAATTTTTTTAGAACGATAAAGTTTCGCAAACTTCGTGAGGGCCAAAAAAGCTAAAATTAATCCTTGCGGTATGAAAAAAAACATTGTGTGGTTTACATCATGAAATGTAACGCACTCAGTGCCATGATACTGAACTTTAATAGTAAGCCTGTCACCTTGAAGGTAATACTGTAGGTGACACGATGACTTCAAACATTTTTGATAGTTATGTGGGAGCCTCTTTCACACTTTTTTTACATTCATTGCTCTTGTGTGGGGGGTTGTCAACCTGATGTAATCGCAAATCCTCAGATTTCCATCTGATATAAGTATGTACATACACAAGAAAAGTAAACTCATGAATTTTAATAGACGGGGTGGCTGAGACAAATTTCAATCAAGATTGGTCGCAGCCACCCCGTCTAAGTTTGTGTGGGGAAAAGTTGTCATGACATATAAATACACGCTTTCCTCCGTTGTGCCCACCCGGGCCACGCGATCAAAAATATGACTGATACTGCTGGATAGTGTTATTTTGGGTCGGTAAACAGTCAATTAATAGTTTAGTTGACTACCTGGGTGATTGGCAGGTCGTGTCCAACGACGTCATATGTAAAGCAGGCCAAAAGACAAAAGCCCCCAAAGATATTGACAGCTGGCCAGGGGTTACCATGAATACGTAATGAATCTTCACAACGCAGAAATCGCGTTGTCAAGCCCTTCTTAACCGGTCAAATCCTCTTGGCATTTCCTCTCATGTATTAGATAAATCTGATAATTGAGCTGGGGCTTTAAGGTATACACTTATGAACAAACGTCTGTGCAACTTCAAACGTGTAATTACGCACTTGCGGCTAAAATGGCCTTCTAGTAACAGTCGCGCTGGCGGCTAAATGACTACGCATGCGCAGGTTCCATAGATACTCTGAGGAACCGGAAGTTTACACAGCTCAATTTTATTTGTATTTATTTATATATTTATTTATTTATTTATTTATTTACTTATTTATTTATTTATTTATTTCTCTTTAAATCGGACATCAATTGTCCATAAAAACACTATTACGGAAATGAAAGAATAAACTTAAAGACATGTGGAATAAAGCACCGGCGAGGGTGCTGACAGCCAACCTCATCTCACTAGGAAAGAGAATCAATCCAAAACTTGCGTAATTCAGATGAGAAATTCAAGCACTGATTCATTTGCTGAATAATTACATTATGACATATAGACATTCGTACCATAAAGCCATACATTTGTTTTCTGAGTAAACTGTCAAAATTATACAGATCCTTTGAAACAAACATGGAACTTGCACTACTGAACTTTCTGTATCCCAGAAAAATTCGGGCAGCATTATTATAAGCAACTCTGAGTTTCATCATAGCCCCAAGGGAATATCTAATTTATGGGCGCCGCCATGTTTTAGTGACTGTTAAGAAACAAATACGATAAGCCAATGTAACCGTCGCGGCTCCTCTGTGGCCACGCGCAACTACGATCTGAGCGAACTGACGTTTTCCTAATCTCGCGTTGGCTTTGTGTACTAATTGAACGTTTGCGGGGAGCAACGCGCGTAGCAACCGGGATCGCGGTAGTTCAGAAATGCACGCGATTGCCCATATTTGGCACCGGGCCGGGGCATGATACATACCAAATGCACGGAAGTGAGGGCGCTTTCCCCAACAGCTTTACTCAGGCACGTGAATGTAGGTTTATGACAGGACGCCATTCTACGTGTAAAAGACTACTCACAATATACACACAATGTTTTCTTTCAGTACACATTTTTATCTAGTTGTTCGGTGCTTGATCATGTCCGAACAAAACAAACAAAACAATGGAAGCAGACTAGAATTGACTTTATTATGAAGACACAGAAATTTGTCTTGAGTAAAATGGAAGAATTGTTGTGTACAATGGAAGTCTTATTGACTTCTTTGTTTTCGATGTAATATAAATTAGTATTTACATATTCTTTATTAAAAAGCACAAAGAATAGTAAAAATCGTATAAATAATATAAGAAAATAAACTGATTTTACATTTATTTTATTAATGATATATGACAAAATGCAAAACACAGTTTTCTTGTAAATGCGCTGGGTGTTTACTATGGTCATGTTTCCCACAAACTTGACATATCATTTCCAAAACAATTAAGGTAGTTTTTCATTTTTCAAACGTTCGACAATTATGCAATATGATTTGTCATTAATCAAACTGTAATGATGATCAAAAGTGAAGGATGTCCAATTAACGATCTTCATGCAAAATAGTATGTATTCTGCTTTGCTAAAGTACTCATTGTTCTATTCAAATTACAACGTTTTACATTCAATCGGAATATGGCTAAATATTCAACTGAATGCTGATAATTTCAGCACGTTAGAGTAGTACATGTTGAACATGGCCAGCAGATTGTGCCCATACATTGAATATTTAAAAACGTCAACTGAACAGCTGTAATACTTTTATCCGTGCTGCGAGATTGCGCAATTCGCGTACTTTTGTCAGGTTTACGCCGACAATCTTACGTTGAAAGGTTGAACTGATAGACATGGCAGTTCCAAGTGGCTAATTATGGAATGCTGCGGTTGCTATGTTATTGGAGTTTGAAATGTAATGTACACTTTGCCATCTGTTGGCTGGACAAACATCTGTACAATGTACTATTAAAGTGATAAATATATATAGAGTCCTAAAATGTTTCAACACGTAGCAGACGATAATTTTTGCTACACGTTTGTTTTTCCTATTTTAGTTGTAAGCATATTTAGATAAGTCTATTTGAAAGCAAGTGCTGTGTTTAAAATTGTTTGAAAACCAACAAAGAGGAGTTCCGGAAATGTTCAACTCTTGAGATAGGTAGAGGAACCTAATCATGTACAACAAAACTTTTGTTGATAATTTATGATAATCCTGACCAATTAATGCAATTGACAACAATTGACATCTCACATCCGGTGTACTTATCAGCTAAATTTAGAATTTTGATATGCTTTAAGGGTTAGGTAGAGAATAAAACTACTAAAATACTAAAATTTATAAATACTTGTTAAACGACGGGAAAAGTACGAGTTAAATGTTAATTATAACAACGCTCAAGAGGTCGTCGCAGGAACACACTGTCTCCATGTAGAAATGTCATCAAATGAAACTATTAGGGCATGTAAATATCCTCAGTTCGTATATCTTATTTCAACAAACAAAATATTCAAGGCGGTGACTTCTATTTTTTGAACTAAGGACCGATTTCGTTCTCTCACGATGTGTACTACATATTACGCTCAACCAATCGTAATGTCGACTTGTCTCAGACCGTACTACAAATCGTATTTATCAACCAAAGCTTTGTGCATCCACACAAGGCATCGATTAACACAAATCACGCAAATTTTCGTGAGTTTTTTCACTATGAGGTCACTGCAACATTAAACTTCCTTGTAAGAAAGTAACAATAGCAAAATCATTCTTCCAGTCTCTCTCTCCGATCATCTAATATTTTACATATATGACAGAATCGTTTCTGCAGTTGAACAATTAAGAGAATAATAAAATGACCTTGCATTTATTACTATCATGTATTACTCCCACTCATTACATTGTTAACCGCCTTAATAAAGGCACGGACTTAAACACACCATATGTCTGTCAAGTCAAGTGAAGTGGTGACGGAACTGTTGGAACTTCTGTTTGGCCTTTAGATGCTGTACGTTATAAAGAGCAACCAAACAGCAAAGACAGAGTTATTATTTTTATTACACCGAACAAACTTCTTCGAGTACAGTTCGCCTTTCTGCATGAGTCCGGACCTCAGCGTAAAATGTTGTCAGTGCCAAGTCTAGGGTTGCCGCTGAAAGTTTGCCGATCTCGGTCGCGTATCCAAATTTGTTGCTTGCATAGTCGCTGAACACAGAAATTGCATTCCTTGTTGCCATTTTCGTTCGTTTGCTGTTTACTTGCATCAAAATATCGTCTAACTGTGCCGGTGACAGCTCTGCATGACGTTTCGCAGCGATAGTAGCAAGTACAAGCGAACGACAATTTGTTAAGCGCAGAAAGGACGCGCAGTAAGTAAAATGACGTCATCCATGTAATATCAAATGCAGAGGGCATCATCAAGTTTGCAGAGGGCATCATCACGTTCGCAGAGGGCATCATCACGTTCTTTTACATGTCACGTGAGTCGTGTTTAACCAATGGCAGTGCACGCTGAATGAGTGAGGTGTAATAAAAAGTAAAACAGTCTGGAATTAATCGATCGAAGTGATCGGATGATGATGACTGTGTCAGAGCGTTTTTATTTTCTTTAGTATTCTGATCATGACTTCATGTCAAACATCTTGTAAATTGAAACAGCGTTTCCACATATTAGGGTGTCGTTAAGTCCTATTTACTGACGTCTTTCCCATATGAAAACTGGAAAAATGTAACCACACAAAGACCATTCAAAAATAATCTAGTTTCTCGTTGAAATAAAGCTTTAATACACAGAGCAACGACCAGGATGATGATAATATTGTATTGTTGGTGTTTTAGATAAATCGCCTTTAAGGAACGTCGCCCTTAACCAGAGTGCAACACAGAGCAGTGTCTATGGCATTGGTCATGCCTCACTTGCAGTTGATGGAATCTTTAAGAATAACTATTTCTTGCGAAGCTGTGCACACACCTTGAATGAATCTGAACCATGGTGGCAGGTGGATTTGTCTTGCGGGTATAAAAGCTGTACAGTAATCATTACAAACAGAGCCGACTGTTGTGGTAAGTTTCTACTCGATACAATCATTTGACGTTTGTACTCATCTCTTCTTGTAAAACAAACCTGACAGTCAATCTCAACGTAGTTCTACTTAAATACATGCGTCAACTAAACATGAATATACGTACAATCCTTTTTGTATGATCGCTGTTATTGTCAGTAGGAATCACGGCTTTGCTGCTTTCTTTCAGTATGTGATATTTCATCAAAATATTCATCGTGATAAAGTTGCTATGATAACATAAACATTCGAAATAAACATATATTGATGCGTTGGCAGACAAAATACGACATCCGATGCAAAGTAGCCGTCACGGCAGCTGCCAAGGGTTACGCTTACTCTAAGACTGGTGCGAAGTTGGAAATATTCGCCCTTATCGATTTATGAGTATAGGACACTGCCCAATGCTTCTCAGTACAATTAAATATTTATCAGATCAATATCTGCAGTAGGTTTCACCAAATCTGTTACTGTAATTTAAGATTAACAAAGATCGGGATTTATGTCATTTTACATCGTCCACTTAGGTATCATCTTGGTCTCTACGCTCTCGGAAGTAACGCCCCTTTGCTATTAACTCGAGCATGAATCCCTCTACTTTATAAGTAACTCAATTTCTGATAGATATTCACAAAACATGCGTTCTAGTATACTTGAGTTAAAGTTAAGGTCAGCCTTGGTCTCTTAGTCTATTATATTTTTGGAACCATGCTGTGTTACAATTTAGCTTTTGCTGATTTGTCAGGTAATCGATTACTTGGTGCAGTGATCAGAGTTGGTTACAGTGACATCATTGCAAACAACTTAAAGTGTGGAGAAACGATAACAGCCGGTGATATCAATGGAGAAGATAAGATACAGCGTGCATGCCAACAAGAAGGTAGATTTGTCTCAGTGAAGCTGGAAAACAGATGGAACTTCCTCACTCTTTGTGAAGTCGAAGTTTTTGGTGAAGGTATTTCAAATACGCCGATTACATTTGTGCACTCTTTTAAATAGAAAAGTGATACTATTTTTTATATTTACTTCGAAAAGTACTTTGCGATGCATGAATAAAAATATCGTGTACACTTCGACATTTTGATTGCGTGTTTTAAAGGTAAAGTCAATCCTGTTTTACAACAGGTGGGAGTCCAATCGACAATGGAAATGATACTTGATGACAATCTTTGAGAATACGGCTGATGCCAAGAGAGACGACACACATTTACGTCTAATGCGTAATGAAGTAATGATAACAGAAATAGCGTATCATCAATCATACACAAAACAAAAGTTCCAGGAATATATTCATACGCTTGTAATTCGTTAATTTTGCATAGCCCCTTGTACTGGTGAGGTGTCGGTTTTCGTGATTTATTTTGTTCGTTATTTGTGATATTTCATGCTTCTTGTATCCTCGGTTTGTTAGTTTTTTTTTTCTGTGAAGAAGTTTAATTTTTTTGTCGAAGTTATCTTTGTTATTACATGCTCTACAGTATCTTCATGTAAATTTGGCCTTTGATGAATCCTTTGAGTGTGGCTTTACGGTGACATGAACCTTTGTGTAGGAACTGAAATGTATCCGTTGTTTTTGTGTGTGCTCTGATGTCAAGAATTTGATTGCTGTCATATCTCTGGCCATTGAATATGACTAGATCAAGATATGTTACCTCTTGTATCGAACTTTCATAAGAAAATTCTAATGTCTTGTGTAGTTTATTGATTTCGGCAATGACTTCGACTTCTTTATGCTGTGTTCCATAAAGGATCATGGAAATATAGTCTCTTAATCTGTACCAAAGAGCTATACGTGGCTCTTACTGTTGGATGATTTTCATTTCTAGATCGTAGAATGTAATGTCGGCTATTTCTGGCGATGATGGGGAGCCCATTGAGCATCCGCAGAGTTACTGATAGAATTTCTTGTTGAATTCGAATGTTCCCTTTGAGTATGAGTGTTAGTATAGTTAAAATATACTCCGAATTTTTTTTTGGTTTCTTGTAAGGGTTTGCCAACTAGTTTGATTGCTTCATCGTGCATAGTGTTTTTGTACATAAAAGCAACGTCAAGGATGACGAAAATTGTGTTGTTCAGACTTCAGAAAGTTTCTATTTTACAATAAAGTCCGTTGAATCTCGTACGTATATTTTTTAGTTCGGCGACGATCGGTTAAATGTAGTAGTCTAAAAATTCAGAGATGTTGTTTGTGGGACTTTAACAATGATTGGCCTTCCCAAAAATGTTGCACCGGGTGGAGGAGTTTTGTGTACTTTAGATGATAGATACCACTGTGGTGTTCGTTTAGTTTTATTTGTAGGAAAATAAAGGGAAAATGGCTCTACATATCAACAACTTGATTGTGTTAAGTGTATAGAGTGTTCGGTTTATTGTTGAGTGCTTGGCTTGTATTGTTTTTGGTGCTATTTATCTTGTGGATTGTTTGTTTCATTGTGTTCTATTGTATGTAGTGTTTTGGCAGTTAATGTAAGGAGTGTGCCATGGCGACGCATCGGTTATGTCTGAGACAACGTGATCCTTTTACGCTTTTGGTTCGGAACCCTGAGATGTTGCTACATCAGTCACATGAGTTTGTATTTTGTGGTTCGTGTTTGATTTCTGTACATTTCTGATAGTATTGTCAGAATGTCTTTGTCTCAATTTTGTTTTTGCTTGTGTTGAACATACTGTCATTGCGTCAATGATGTTTGTTTGATTGTTTTTGAAGTCTTGCCTTCACTAAAGTATCTTTTATGTTGTTGTTTTTTCTCATTGATTGAGTTTTATAATCTTAGAATTCGTGTTTTACATGTTGACCATCAGTCGCCTGACTTTATGTTGTTCTAGGTTCATTTTAGATTGCCTCGCTCTTCCAACGTTGTTGTGAGAATTTTTAAAATGTACGCTATAACTGCGTCATTGGACATGTCTGTGGTTCTCAATAATGCGTCTTGTTTCTTTTTCTTGGCGCTGTTGGTAAATGTTTCTTGGCGCTGTTGGTAAATTTTAGTCAGGTGGAAACTGTATAATCGGAACAGCCGATCGTTTGCTAAGACGATCAAAAGGTGCCAAGCGCATCTTCCATTAAGGTAATATGCACCTCGAAAGTGAAAGACTTAATCTTTTAATTTGCTCTAACTTTCCTCAAGGAATCTTTCAATCATTCTCTTTTAAAATCAAGAATAAAAATAGGGGGTCAACGTGCAAATTTTGGTAATAGAGAAAAAAATTACCCAAGATTTACCGATATTAGAAATTCAAAATGGCCGCCATCCCTGTGTTAACAGTATAAAGAACAAATACAATTTTCGAATTTCGAAAAACTAAGCCGGTGAAAAGTTTTCTTTTACCAAGAGCTTTAAAATGAATCCCCACATATGGTATATCAGAAGAGAACTGTAAAAGTTTGAGAGTCCGAATGCCTGTCCCCGAGGTGTGTTCTACCTTAAGAAAAATAAACTATAAGCATAACTAATAGACGGGGTGGAGAACGTTGTTTCAGGCAAAATCAACTGTTTGCATCCCGTCAAGTTCTGTGTGGGCGCAGAGCAGTCATGGCGCAGAGGATGCCATTTTACCTTTCAATATCACTTTTGTAATTTATATTAATGTTCGTAAATGCATGGCGCGCAGTGTAAAACGTTAAAATTATCAGATTTGTAAAAAGAAAGATGTGTGCACATAATCCTTTTGGTTCTGTTAAGTTTCGAAGACAAGTAATTGACCTTTTTAATTTAATTAATCTCTTGTAGTTCATAATCTAAGAACTCCCACAAATTATACACTTTCTGAAAGCCTAGATATCGGGAAACATTTTGGTGACCACAGTGTCACCATTTTTACATAACTAGCACCTGACAGGTAATATGCATAACTTTCAAACTTGCAGGAATGCAATCTGTCATAACGCTCTTCCAAAGTTTGTCTCAGACTTTTTATACCAGTTTTTGCTTAGTTTAAAAGTTTAAAGTAATCAACAAAGGTTAAATTCACCGCTCTGTTTCAGAAGGTTTGAAAAAATTCACATTTTGGCAGATCCTTAGCACAGTTTGCATACAAAGTTCACACAAAGTTTAGCTATATATCTCAAAGCATTAAAAAAAACATAGGGAAAACCGATTTTGAAAGGTTATGCAAATTTCCTGTCACGTGATAGTTTTGTAAACAATAGTGACACTGGTAACCAAAATGTTTCCCGCTATGTAGGCTTTCCAAAAATATATAATTTAAGGGATGTCTGAGCTTATTAACCACTAGAGAATTGTAATCTTAAAAAGGTCAATTGTCTTGGAAGCTTAATGTGGACCCATACTGTCTCGCAAAAGAGGAGTTATTATTTGTATTTGATGTATGTTTGTTTTTACAGAATGCTTTCAAAGACCAGTACTAAAAAATTGAGCATTTGATATTTTAAATATGTTTAACCGCATGAAGATATAATTGTTTTAGCCTTTCTAAATACAAAGCAATTTAGTTTAACTAGCTCTTCCATCCGACGCTTTAGATATAAATTCAATACGGTCAATGGAAAAATTGCAAATAATGAATTACAAACAACTTGTGATGCCAATAAATTGAGTGGGTTTTTGCTAAAAATTACAGACGATTATATTAAATTTAATAAGTCGAATACGACTGACACGATATTTCCCAATTTACATTTCTGAAACCAAAGGCATCGTATCCTTTAGCATATCTTTTCATGGAATATAAGCCACAGACCCGCATAATGCATATCCTTCATGTCGTCATCACAGATATATCGACAAAAAGAGTAAGATCTTGCAGACAAACATTTATATACGGTCCTATGAAGTCTAAAATTATTTATTCAAACTTTTCCAACACTGCACTATGTACGTGATTTTCACGCGATTCCAAACTAGCGAGGACATGAATCAGAATTAATTATTTAGAATGCTTTAAATATTTAACAGGCATAGCAATGCGGTTTTTTCATTTTTTATTAAACACGTTTTTGAAATGATTTGCGATCGAGCTTTGTGTCTACTCTAAGTTTATGAAGTTCTTCATTTACACTTATTAAAAAACTTTTCAACCTATGAAGTTGGTAGGCAGTAAAGTCAGTCAAAAGGAAATCATTTTTATTGGACTGATTGATTTGATATCAATATTTCTTGTGGATTTTAAGTTAATTGGATACGTTTAGATATAAGAACAAGTACTATTAACGGAAAACACTACACAAATTGCAAATACAAACCAAACATGTTGGATTTGTATAAAGCTATAACTATTTATGATATATTGATGATGTACGTTGGGAATATGAATACATTTTAAGTCAGGTCTTCGATATTGCATCAATATGCTTTTACCAGATGTAAATATTTTCAATATGATAACTGTGCCACTAATCCTAGTTTTTATTTCATCTTGTTTGTTATCTCTGTCTCGCTACCTTGTCTCAGTAATTTTCGTTTCAATAGCTCTTTGTAATAGTTACTTAATGTGCTTTTTGCAGCCTCAAATGTAACGACCTGTACAAGTAATGGGATTTATCCAACTCAAACTTTGTCAACTTCAGGAATAAGTGCTGTAACAACGGAACTATCATCAAATATAAGCAAGGGTAGGTTCACCAATATATTTATTGTTGGCATTTCATGTTACTGTTTTTCTAAATGTCAAGTAGCGTGGTTGTTTTGCGGGTATTTATGGTCGGCTTTGATGCGTGCAACTCTGGGGTAGAACGTAGGAGTAGAAGAGACGACAACAGGTGCACAGGTATACTCCAAATCGCCGTACTTTATTAGCTGTGTAACATAGAAGTAACGTGTAACATGACTAAACACTAGTCTAACAATAGTCGAGTCACGGCCGAACTTCGCCTTTGCAAGTTCTCCCAAAGTCCTATGGCGTTTTCCGTCCAACATATTTAAATGCATGGTTTATAGTGAGTGATGATCTGCATATTATCATGACTTTGCTATGCGTCCATAACGAGGAACGTCACTCCCATGTAAGTATAAGCTTGATAGGATGAAAGTATATCTCAACGCCGAGCATGGCTAAAACTATCGGAAACACAGAATCCTGTCAATGCTAATGACTTAAGTAGTTGACAAAACAGTAACCGGCTACTTCTTAGGTCACGAAAATAACCAGGGAGACAATGCATCACATGCAGGAGGTTATTGTCGCTCACTTCATTATATGTCGTTACAATTAAATTCTAATGATTTAACATTTTCTAATAATCGTCGGACTATATCACATTATGATTTCAAAGGTATCCAATTTGGGATTGATTGAATAAAAGATCGTGACACCATGACGATGATTACTACTTTTAAGCTCACATTGTGTCGTAGTGATTTTCCATCGCTTGTATTTGCGACAAAACTAAACGACTGCAATTATACTTTTCCGGCACATTAAAAAGCGAAAGTACAGCTATCTCACTTATTAAGAAGCGAATATGACAGTGCTATAAACTCTGGATATACCTTAGTTGGAGCCAATCCAAGTGGCGGTGTACGTGAAAAAGTGTGCAAATACATCATCAATAAATTTGAAGGAGAAGTTTATTACGAACGGTTGTACGGACTCTTCTACAAACACATATACACATATATACACACATACACACATACACACAGAAAGACAGACAGACAGACAGA
>LD348704.1:0-22364 GCA_001465055.1 Ptychodera flava | reverse complement strand
TTAATCGCCGTTACTCTACAGACTGTTTCATGCGCTTGGCAATCGCCAGGAGTGATGTTAGCAGGTTCGTTGTTACCTATATATAGGGTCAGGTGTATATGCAAACGAGGTGGTTGTCTTCCGCGTTCAAGTGTTAATGGCAAGGAATTTTCTGCTTTGTCTACATATCGAAAGAAATTATATACGTTCGTTTAGCAGTGTTGACTTGTTTGAGTGGATAATATGAAATTTCTCCGTGTAGCAGAGGTAACAGAGTTTTGTCTTGGTTGAGTAAGGCTGAGCTCTGTCAATGATTGACCGTATAAAGTTGTATTTTGTGTTGCTGTCCTTGAGGGTCCATATGTATTTTGAGAGTTCCTGTGTTTTGATGTGTTGAAAGTGTATTTGTGATATGTATATCCCCTTCTTTTAAAAGATTAATCCGGGAGTCGGATGTAGTGCTTTGTATTTTTGTTTGAATTAACTGTGGCTTCGTATACTACTGAGGGCGTGAGACAGTATTTATGTTTCACAAGATGGTAAAAATCTCGTTGAGATACTACAGTGGAGTTTGAGTATCAGCGAAGCAGACTAATGATCCATAATATGACGTTTCACTATGACCTTTGTCAAAATCATGTTCAAGCTCTAGGGGGACCGTATTTCATCCAAACTCGATTCTGGCAATGCCGTTTTACATGGCTTACTATATGACCACATCAAACTGCTTTAACGTACATAGAACACTGCTACAATTCACCTATAGTAAGATACATGAACATATTACATATATTCTGAAAAAGTTCCCTTGGTTACCAGTGCAGTTCAGAATACAACTGATCGGTGAATATTGTGTCCATTACTGATGTATATCGTGTACAGGAAAACTTCGATTATAGAATTTGTCCACAAAAATAACTGATAGTGGTATGTCACTGATAGGGGAAGAGGTGACTGCTTCTGCTAACTAGATACTTGACGCATCAAGGGGAGACATTTTGGTGAAAGTCACATACAATTATGTGTGTGGAAGCTATTACCGGTGATATGCCATGTGTTTAGAATGCATTTCTTTGGAATCGATATTAGGTCTAGCGTCACTCGACGCATAACCGCAGTACAACCGCATACTTCTTTGAGCTAATTACAAGACAAGTAATTTGACCTTTTTAATCTAACAATTCTCTAACGGTTAATAAGCTCAGAACCCCTGTAAAGTATACATTTTCTGAAAGCCTAGATATACGGGAACATTTCGGTAACCACAGTGTCTCCATTGTTTACATAACTATCACGTGACACGGTAATTTGCATAACCTTTCAAAAAACGGGTTTCCCTATGTTTTGTCTCAATACTTCAAAATATCTGACTCAAACTTGCTGGAATGCAAGCTGTCACAACGCTCTTCCAAAGTATGTCTCATATTTTTTATATCTTGCTTAGTTTTTTTGGAGCACAATTTTAAAGAAATCAACTACGCTTAAATTCACTGCTCTGGAAGTTTTTCTGACATAAAAACTGTTGTAGAAGGTTTAAAAAAATTCTGAGACACACTTTTGAAGACCTGTAGAACAGCTTGCACTCACACAAATTTCAGTTACATATCTCAAGGCATTGAAACAAAACATAGGGAAAACCGATTTTTGAAAGGTTATGCAAATTACCTGTCACGTGATAGTCATGTAAACAATGGTGACGCTATGGTTACCAAACTGTTCCCCTATATCTAGGCTTTCCCAAAATATACAATTTAAGGGGGTTCTGAGCTTCTTAAACACTAGAGAATTGTTGGTTTAAAATGGTCAATTTCTTGTCTTGGAACCTTAATGTGTAGCTACAACAGTGCTTTAAAGTGCCATAGGCTCTACCTTGAATCGGGCAACCAATTTTGTCTATACGCTGTCTTTGCATTAATATCAATGACGTAGGTTTGTTGATACCTGTAATTTACTTTGGTTTGATTTTTACATTAGCCTTTACCCCAATAAAAACTACAAGAGGTCAAACAACCAGCACACAAGCTTTGTCAACAGAAATGAGTAGAACGGAACCAACGCCAACTACAGGTGGGAATAAGTACAAAATAGTTACTTGTCTTTATCTTTATTACAAGGGAAGTCCCGTTGCGTGGGTAATATCGATATCATATGTAAAGTCGAATAAATTTTAGGTCGCATACACATATTAGTAAATAAATTGAAAGAAGTGGTATGATGTGATTATTTTAAGCCTTGCAAAGAACTTTAATATATGTTTAATATTTAAAGTAATGTCTATTAATCTGCTTTTCAATAGCTTGTAAGAAACGAATCGGCAATCGTATCATTGGTATTGCCTCCAAGAGTTTACTGATAACAGTAGGTCGTCCTGGTTTCCGGGCAAGTGCCAGCGACCCCCTCGTGACATGCAATGATGGAATATGGTCCAATGATTTTCCGCGATACTCCAGTGAGTGATACAATTGCTTACATTATTAAGATTATGCTAAACAAAAAGCTTGTAACAGTCAAAAGTTTACTTTCGCAACATAGCAAATACTGTGGCGACCAAAACCATCGTCAACATCTAAGCCCTCTACGTCGCTGTTACCATGTTATATTTTAAGCAATTGACATCATTATAATATGAACAACTAACAATAATTCTGTTGTAAAAGGTCCATGCGTACGTTTTTTGACACCTTTTTCAGATGTGAATGAATGTGATGAGGACAAAAACGTTTGTTCTCCGCTAACATCAAATCAAGAATGTATAGACGACATTGGAAGCTACAGATGTGTCTGTCAAAAAGGATTTGTTTTCTTGGAAAACAACATATGTGTACCTTTGTTTCTGTTTGGGAAACAATGCAATATTGACGGTAAGTTCACTTGACATGTCATTAGTGACGAAAATATAATACGAAATCATTCAAGTTCAGATGTGTATAAATCAAGCAGATTGATGTTTCAGACTGCAAAAATGTTATTAGGTGTAGTTTTGTAATGGTAATCCTAAATTGAAAGTGCCTAAATAATTATTCTTTCTGTACGAACTCAAATTTTGCACTTGACGAGGATTATAGTGTCCAGCATCATAAAATAAATCGAGGACAAATATCATTCAATACCTTAATCTGACCTATGCAAACTGGAGGTTGAACCTTTTGTTATCGTGAACTTTTCATAGTGCTCCAGACTTCCAATTGGTGCCCTGCTGAACGTGACCCAGTCACAAATACACAATGGGAATCTATACCTGCAAGCTGCAGCTCCGACTGGGTAAATTGCCCGAATGGATACATAGGTAATTCCCATAAAGTTTCTCATACTTCTCCATGATCTCCAACAATATTTAAGAACCCACATATCTACATTTCCTAAAGGATCTTAAGCCATTTCCATCCATTGAAAAAAATGTATGACTGGGATTAGAAAATTCAAATTTCTCGCCAATAGTAAGACACTGCCGACATTCTAACTTCGACCAGGTGATAGAAATTCTGATTCTATACTAACATATATGACGAGAACTTTTGTCAGCCCCCTTGGCAGAATCGATTTGACTTTACATTCCCAATGATCTCTTCAGACCATGTGTTGGTGAGAATTAGAATGTCACTCCTAAGAATGACAACAGGGTTTCACAATCAGAGAGTGGAACTTTCTCAGCCAAGGAACACATTTCGTTTACATGTTGCCTATACCAGCGGCACACAATGCCATGGGCAATCAATGAATTGGCTCGCTCACGCGCGCGCGCACACACACACACACATACACACACACACACACACACTCTCTCTCTCTCTGTCTCTCTCTCTCTTTCTCTCTCTCTCTCTCTCTCTCTCTCTCTTTCTCTCTCTCTCCCTCTGTCTCTCTGAATTAAAGTTATTTCATATTCATATTTCCTTTCGAATACAGGAAAAATGTTGCGATTTTGTGACGTAGGAGGTGAATGGTGGGACCCCTATACTACTGAATGCAAATCGGAAGACCTTACAAATATGACTGAGCAGGTCAGTGGCAGTCCAGTTTGTCAAGATGCCAATACTTTACATTAATGTAGATTATGCAGCAATAGTGTATATGACAAAATGACATAGTTCAGGAGTATTCGTTTCCAACAAGATATTCTAAAGAGAAGGGAGAGTACGTTTTCAATGCACGCACATTTGCCGGGCAAAGTCATATAAACAAACTGAATTCAAGTATAGCTATATACAACCGTGAACTTTTCGGTCACTAAGGATTAATTTTTATCAAGTGTACTTTAAACACATGCCATAAATCATACAATATAATAATACAAATTAATATGCGGGTTTTTCTCTCTCAATCCTGATCTTCTCATTTCGGAATACCGTGTTCGATGAACGGAAATTACTTTTGTGCAATACCGATCGTTATATTAAATCGAGATATCATGGACATCAAATACTGCTGCCGAAGAAATGGGTTTTTTTTTTCATAATTAATAGCAGGTAGACGCCAGCAGCTTTTCACTTAACAGGTGTGCAGAACCAGTAAAAACAGTCCAACTTGCCCATTAGTATATATTATTTGATGCATTGTTGTTTGTAAAGCAAATGTTTTTTTTTTCAAATCAATTTATGTGAAAGTGTGAACTTACACCTGCATTATGCTATCATAGAATTGTGTGTGCGTTTTACGCACGAATTAAACATCAGAGAGTTCAAATTGTACAAACTACAACAATCTTACAACGATGCCAGGTCAAACAAATAATGATGTGGTCGCTGCCCCAATTAATTTCCACGGCTGGCTTCGGTTTGCTACGGATAAAGGTCGAATATTTGCAGCAAATTTTATGGGCACTGTCACTGAACAGTGGTGAGGACAGTAACATGACAAGGTCATGAAATCCACGTAGACATGGAAGATAATGTATCTAATCGCGGATTAACGTTAAATTTAAAACGAAGTTCAGATCAATCACTTGCAACATTTTCTTGTGCAATATATGAAACAGTGTCATGTTCTCGCGTTCGTGTTCAGAGTACAACAGCACGCAATAATAATAAGCACGGAAAGTAGATGAGGAAATATCAAACGTAGAAATCATTTGCATGGCTTCACTTTAAGCCTGTAGCGCACTTCTATAACACCATTTTTGAAAGGACGATTATCGGTTTTATATTTTGTGTGTTACATCCAGGATCGGGACAATCCCTTCTTTCGCACGCAGGGGAGGCATTTAAAATGGGCCATCTTTCTTAACCAATGGTAACGTCAATGCCCGATCCAATGCACCGAAGTATAGTTTGAGTATCCATTAAACATTTCAGGTAACTGACTTTAGCATAGCATCATCAACAGCAAGATTGCTCGCCTACATCACTATGTCCATAGACACGGCATACGCAGGTGACGTGTTGTTGGCTGGTAACCTGATATATGATGTAATATATAATGACCCACTTTCGCCACCAGGTCATGAGGATGATAAAATGGTTTACCTACAGGTAATGTATGTCTTGACATTTTAATTATTTAATCCCCTGAGGAATTCTGTAATTCATGAATCCAGACAATTAAACTAATGAAGTAATTTATCTGTCATGCCAAGTAAATACTTCGTCCTTCGCGTCAAGTTATAGATTTGCTTTTACCATTGATTGACATTCAAATGTCAGTTTTGACACCATTCAGTATTCAGGGTGAAAGGTGTCTCAAGGCTTTTTTTCAATCTTTCCTTGAATTTAAAATTTACTTACATTTTCCTAATTTTCTGTATAAATAAATAATAAACATAAGGGGTCACCATACAAAGTGTGGATTTAAAGAAACGTCTCACCTAAAATTCACCCATAGTAAAGTCGATTATAAGTGTCATTATACTCTTCTTTAACTCATGGGCGATATCACAATTTTCGGTTTTTACGGCGACATACCAGTAAAAACTCTAGTTACTACTGTTGTAACATTAGTTTCAAGATTGGTCATAACGAGTATAAGTTTGATAAAGCAATAGACAAATTTAGGGGCATAAACAAGTACTGTTACGGTGGCGCATTTTTCTTTCCATAAACATATTATGCTTATATTCAATTATAATAGACGTCAGCGAAGCACTTCTGTTATTTTTTTGGTCAAAGTAAGCAAGAAATTGTTGTACCTTTCGCACTCGTTTCAAGTTTAGGCTGATGACTATAATGTACTCTGTTAGGAATACTTCATTTCTAATTGTTTAAAATATTATGATATTGCTTCATTTTCAGTCGATTGTAGACCTTGTTAGTCGATTGTTAGATGCCGACACAGAACCAAGTTGGATCCAGATTCATGAAGTAGGCAATCTCTTTATTTGTTAACATGTTAAGTCGCTGGGCATAAACATTTTGTCCTTACCTAGCTGTGCATGGTTTGATATCAAAGCAGGATAAATGGAATTGTGACATTACACATTCCAATGTGTTGTTTTTAATATTGGCCAGCACATATCTAAGCAAACAATATGATGTATGAACAAAATCGTGTAGTAAAACGATTTTTCAATTATGATCGAATTTGCTTGTGGTCAAATATCGAATTAAGTGACTATTTAGCCATACCATCTATTAATCTTCCTTGTTAAAACCACTTTCATCTTGTGGTTAGTAAGTTCAAGAACTGATATATGTTTTGTTACTTTTTCAGACCAGGGGCGTCCATTTGGGTGCAATAGCTTTGTTTGAAAAGCTTGATAGATTCGCCGAGACCGTACAACGTTACGTCGGTCTGGTCAACAAAGATATCAGGCTAAACAGCAAAAATATAGGTATAAGAGATTTGTTACAATACTGCTTAATTGTGTGGAACTCCAGTTTGACCATGATTTTAAGATTTTCTTCATTAAAATCTAACTATCACTAACCTTTCTCGAAATGTCAAATAGTAGATTGATGATGTCTCCTGTAATTTTAAATTGAATATGATACAAATACATGCAAAGTTTTATTGAGTTTATAGTAACAAAAGTTATTCTGGTAAGAGAAGAAGACTTAACACATGGGTTTTATTTTATGTTTCAAAAGGCTTTGAAGCGAACCAAGTCCAGTCCCAAACACGTGACATGGAGTTTCCGAGCAAGGTAAAGTATGCAAGAAAGAAGAGATCACAGGAAAGTGTTTGGTACGAAGTAGATGAAAGAGGGAGTACAGTCGTCATACCTAAAGAGAATATCGTTCATCGAAATTCGGGTATGTCATATTAGAGTTATCAGATATTACACATTTACATCTATTCATAAATGGATGGATGTAAAACTTATATTCTATGCGGTCATTGCCCTTTGAATCGAGGGAAGGAAATCTTCTGCTGTTACTAGGGAATGTTCTAGAGAATCAGATTGCACAATGGTGCATTTTGTACCGCAAGGAAGTATTACTAATGCGTTTATTTTACAATTCCAAACAGATAAAAGTACAGTTATCGTGTTTGCGTACAAGAACCCAGCTAACATCCTTCCACCTGGAGTCAAACAAGGGTGAGTTATCAGTGTCAGGTTTTGGCGAAAATGCATTAGCACTACAGTTTTATTTCCAATGGGCATCGATTGTACCTTCATTCAAACATCATTAGTTAGAACATTTTAACAAAGTTACATTTGCTTCTAATGTAAGTCTTCGTGCAGAGTAGTCCGTCATTGATAAGAACGATGGCAGTAAGTCTGAAACTGAAGATCACGGAAAAATATTACGTCATGTTATAAACATTGGAGTCAAAAACGTATTCGTTTACAATCACTTATATTTAATCTGTCAAGAACAAACAGACAGTGGGTGCGTACAATAACTGCGACGAAGAAAGTTGAGAGAGTTAACAGTCCTGTGATTGCGGTCAATATCTACGATGGTGAAGAAAGCAAGCATGGAAAGACGCTTCAAGAACCTCTGACCTTTATGTTGTACCACAAAGAGGTAAACACCGGCATATACTACTCATTAAGTATGTCTCGTATTGTACACTTTCAATCCAGTTATTGGAAGCGACTTGCGTTAATGTCTGACAGCTGATGTGAACTAAAGGAACGATTTTACCGAACATATTCATAATTATTACACAAGTATTATCCAGTCCTGACAGATTGTTGCTTTCGTAATACAGCTCTGTCACACGGGCTAATATTACCCCGTCAACTTCATGCCCTAAGCACGGTAAAGATAGAATACTCTAGTATAGGCAAGATGACAAAATGTTGCCCGCCACAGAGATTTTGCTCATGACGGTAGTACTGATAATGGCGGAACCGAAGGCTATCGTGTGTTATCAATATTTAAGAAAGTACAAAAGGAACGACCAGGACATTATTGTCAATTAGCTATCAAAAAAATGCGTTGACCAAGCGGAGTTGTGCACCTGTATTTTAACCGAAGAAGAATTCTATCATTGTCAGCCATTTGAACGATTGCACAATTGATGGAAAAACGACATAAAAACGCCACTGGTCAAATATCAATGCATACATGCATCTGTGCTTTTTGGCCACGATTAAAATAAAATGTGTAGCACTAAAAAAATTGTTAATAGACATAATTTATATCCCGCTGCTTAACTTACTGGGTCATTCTGCATGGTGTTGTATGGTTACGCTGCATAACTTTATTCATGTCTTTGCCTGATATTAAATGGTATTGAAGAAGCAAGTTTTTGACAATTGTGCTGGCCTTCATCTAAGAAATACTAGTAGTACGTATTTACATTTTAAAACGTAGATCACACTCAACATGACATTTTTAATTATAGGTTGGCTACAATGCTAAATGTATTTCCATGAATTACGGAAACCCAACAGCGTAAGTTGTTATCTATTTAGATCTGAATAATGTGCAGCCGATATTAGAAATGAATTTTATTAACGGAATGCACTGTTGTATGTAGTCTTTCTTGGTCGAAAAATAAACGTAGAAAATTTAAGGAAGTTTTTTGTTATCTGGTTTTGTAAGTGTATATTTTTGTTACAAATGTGTTTAATATGTGTCATTCAAAAATATCATCATTTAAAGGAAACATTTAATAACTGAATTACATAGTCGGTCGTTTTATTTTATACCAAATGTAGCGTATGGAACTATGGCAACTGTGTTAAGGTGGACCACAATGCAACAAGTGATTTCACAGAATGTCAATGTGATAGTGAAGGTAGTGTAGCGATAATAACCACTATGGGGAAAATACCAACGGTAAGATTTGTTCATCGTAATTCTTTTTTGCTTCGTATGCCAGGATCATTTATTACATGTCTCGATGTGGAATTAGCGGGGCGATGAACGATTTACTGATCGGTTTCCATAGTTACCCAGTCAATTGAAGCCCTTCGACGTTTTCGATGTGAAAGAAGACGCTTAATACTAGATTTAAACTATCCATGCGCGCACTTCTATTTTGTTTTTCGTTAAAGTCTGTTTGATGTTGGTCGATAATGGTAATGCCCTGCATGTAACTAAATGTCATATAACATTAACTGTGAAGAGGCATGTAATAAAAATATTATTGCCTGAATACAGGGGTTTATGTACCATCGCAGCAGGAGACAATTTGGCCTCCTGGCGTCGGATAAGTTGTTACCTTCTCTCGGGCACATAAACCCATGTATTATTCGTATTACATGTCTCGATATATAACTGCTTACAGAGTATCTAACATGATTAGGTATAGAATGGACGTTATATCAATACTTCCGATTTTGCATAACTTCATCAATTGACAATTCTCTGTTGCTTCAAGTGTCTAATACCTCTCCACTTTTCCTTTCTTGGTGATAGCCATTTCCAGAGTACGCTTTAAGCTCAGTTATTGTGATAGCAAACAGTCTAGCAGCTTTTTTAACAGCGTTTACCTACGTGATGCTGTGCCTAAGAAGGTAATGCTTTTGTTTATTGTGCGGACATAGAAAAAGAATAGCATTCGTGTTGCCGTCAACATGTGTCGAAACTTTTTCTTGACTCAAAATGTACTTTTATACATAAGCTTTAAATGTAAACGGATAACTGTTATTTCTCGTCACACTTCATTGTGTTTGTTCCTTCCCTTTCTTTATGATACTGTTGAGGTACACCTTATCTTGTTAGTGTTGTTAAAGATTTCATTCGATTGGTAACTACAATTCATTCGTGCAGATTTGCCATTTTCTCCATATGTTTATATTTGTTCTACAATGAGCTAACTTTGGCGCACCATTTTACAGAAAAAAAAATTAAATTTTAACGTATATTTTATTGCCTTTCAAAGTCACGAGACCACACTTTGAAGTGTGCATTACCATTGAATATCTCGGTCCCGTTACCTGCAGATTGAACATGGTAGTATACCTATGGTGATACTTAGAGGGATTGCATTTAACACTTTTAGCCACATAACAATTCAGCCTTCACTGAAGGACTTTCAATATCTGTCAGTTATTCACAGTTACATTCGTCTCTCAAAACTTGATTACCCGTTGTCTTTCTAGCTTTTCTCAAAACTATAATAGCAATTAAAGCCAGGTGCTTTGTAGAAAACTACACACTAGCCACACAAAGGGAAGACGAGTCTGTGACACCAGGCAAATGGAAGTCTCTTCTTTTCTATAATGTATCTGTCTATTCGGTAGTAGACACTGGAGATAAGCCAATAGTAGCAAAACTGACCTATTTCAGTACGTGATGGAGAGTTTCTTTGTCTGCTTTTGAGATTGTCGATTCATATCTATCATCTTTCTTGCTTTCTTTTTATTTTCAGTCATTAAGGGTTGAAACAAAATGCGAGATTTTATTATGTGTCTATTAATATCTAACTATTTTGAAAAGGACTTCTGCAACGTTTCAATTTTTGCCAACATGTTCCGTTAATTTGATACTTTTCTGGTTATCCGTAGAGTTACGACGGACCACTACTTTGTGTGTGCAAGTCTTACTTTGTCATTATCGATGTATTTTGTCACAGTGGTCGTAGCGATGAATATGGACAGAAACACGGTAATGGACATTCCATTCCCTATAGCAGCGGTTTTTATAGTCGTTGAGGGGAGTAAGAATTGCAAGGAGAAAGGCATCACCTGGCAAACGATAGCTTCCATCAAAACTCTATGAAAGTTTTGAAACAGGAAAGTGATACATGTTGAGTTACATTTAAACGACTTAAAATACTCCCGCCATAAGTCTAGTATAAGTAAACCACCTACCTACTGACCAGGGGCTATCACGACAATGGGTGTGAATTAGTAGAACCGATGCGATCTCATCACTATGGCCGTGTTTGAAAGGCACACACCCTATTTCTTTTAGATGCCTTCTGTGACTAGTGAGCTGGCTCCCTTCCTTATAATTCCTATAATTTAATTCATTGCATAATTAATACTATAATTTATTTTCAGGAAAACTGTGCAGCGTCAGCTATAGCATATCACTACGCGCTTGCTAGTAGCATTGCCTGGGTTTTCAACTTTTGTCTGCAACATTTTCTTAAGCTGCGGTTTTGCCAACACAAGAATATTTACGCAAGGTGAGTATCGCTCATGCCATGCTCATGAAAACAATCCTGAACAATATGAAAATCATGATGACAGGCTATAACAGGCACAACGATATGTAACATAGCAATGTTTCTAGCTTATAAAACTGTTTATGCGAAGAGCTATTGTGCAGCAATGTATTGTCGCTTAATATCCAATAATTACATTAGCACTATTCGGATACACCTTGATACGTATTTTGGCGTAGTCTTGGTAAAATTTATAATAGTGACAAGATGTTCGGATATTGGACACATAATCAGCAAATTACCAAGCTATATTGCGAGCAAAAGCGTGAATAAATTAGGTAATTAGGAAGTCACTTTAAGTTTAATAATAAAGTTATTTGTACCCTGATAAACTTTGTGCATCATGCCTCAACATGCACGTAGGTATACAGTTGCCGGCAACGAAATGCGACATAGTGTTCAATTGTGGCTGCTTGTTACTACATAGAGTCAAGTGCGAATAATCATAATGTAAAGGATAAAATCAATCACTGCAGCGTTGAGCAAAGGTAGCTTTGCAACCTATTCTTGTCTTATTTTTTACTATTCAAAGAAACCACGAATTTACAACACATTGGGATTTCTTTTGAAATCCAAGAAGCAGTAAATACTACCACAAGCTTGAAAACTACTTTAATTTAGAGGCATGCCGTACGGTATTATCCGCCATATCGTTACTTTGTTTATTCGCCGAGAAACCATTGTAGTATCTGACAACAAACTCTTTACTCAATTATTTGTACCCAGCTAAATTTGATGGCAATATTCCCCTTAAACATCCACGTGTCTGTAGTTGATTGTAATTAAAAATTATATCACTATCTACTCATCAAAGTAGCTTGCCAACTACCAGGTGAATTCAAATTTGCTGCAGACTTGGTAATTCGATGATTAGGTGTACATTTTTTGGGTTATGAGTCTAGACGTCAACCATTAGAAATAGTATTAATTCATGTAGATATTTTATTAGGGCATGTTGATTACGTACAGTATGACATTTTCTTCCCGCCAGGGTTTGCTATATCATTCTCGGATGGGTAATTCCTCTACTACTTGTGTTAACCTGTACATTGCTCTGGCCAGGCAGTTATGGCGTAGAACGCACGTAAGCTATATATAAATTTATAATATGTCACCTCGAATAGGCTTTTTACCGTAGTAATCTTTGTTATTATAGTGACAAATCGCCGTTGAATATCTGTCACCGGCTTTATTTTAAGTCGTTTAAACATACCCCGTCACAAAACTTTGCAAAGTTAAAACATAGATAAGACTGGCATTCATAATATCCAAGTCACTCATCGACTTTCACCATTACTGGAGTGTGGGCGCTAATACAAATCGTTATCCACACGGTGCAATTCATTCATAACCTTTCTATAAGTGTGTGAAAATTGTAGGCCGCCATTATGTACACTTATATAAATGTCAATTAACACACACGAGGGGCTTTGCTTTCATAACGCTTCAAGTGTGTATTTACTTATTGTCAAGTCCTTTATTTTACAGGTGTCGGGTGCCACACAAGGTCGAAATTTACAGTAGTATAGTTGCCTTTACAGCATTACTGATACTGGTATAGTATTTATTGGTTTATCTTTTTAGCTCACATTTGGTATACCAATGTGAGGTTATCGTATAAGCTGAAGTTGGTGGCGTCTGTATGTATGTGTGTAAGTATGTGTGTGCGTACGCACAGTATGTCCGTCAACATCAAAAACACGCCAACCTCTGCACATTTTAGCTTGGTAGTTGGTTTGTTGATGCATCCTGGGCTACAGATGGGATTTTGTTCAAATGAAGTTTGCATTGACCAAATTATGCAAACGAGCTTAAAAATGTGAAGACGTTAAAAAGTAAATAACTCAAGAACCGCTGTTTTGATTGCTCTGAAAATTAGTGTGCAAGTACCATAGGTGAACCTTATACAGTTTTATGCACATCGTGAAGATATCTTGAATTTTGTATTTTTGCTGGGTTTTTTTGTTGTTGTTGTTTTCCTCATTTTAAGTAAAACTTATTTTTTTCCGAAACCGCTGTTCCAATTGCACTCAAATTTAGGTTGGATATTTACAATGGTGTCACTCTTCTAATTTGTTGAAATTACGACAAAATTGGCAAAATTACCGTTTGGGGTATTTTTTTTTAATTTTTGGTCAAAAACTGGTACAATATATTTTGTCTTTAAAACTGCGGGAAAGACAGCTTTTATATTTGGCAAACAGATGCCCAGGGATGACAATAGTTGGATATGTTGAAATTGTCCTGAAAAATGCAAATTTGTATTTTAAGACAATTTTGTCATTTAAGGTCAAGAAAATTTGTTCTCAAAAAACACTTGTCTGATACCTTTATAATGTGGTATAAAAGTCCCGAAGGGATTAGTTACATAAATCTTCTGCTCAAGGAAAACTCCCAAATCTGTATAATAAAGGTAATGTTCTCATTCTGTGATCTCAAATGACCTATACCAACCCAGGATATGTTGTGGGACAGTGGATAAGGCTGTGAACATAATTTTGTCCTATTTGGTATCAATTTGTGGTGAAATTTGATCCAGAAAACATAGCTGAGGTTCAATTTTTCATTGCAGACCAATGTTTACACATTTTCCCTGTAAAAGACACAAGAACTGATAAGAAATTTGGATCAAAGATAATTTCAGATGTCATAATCACCAACCCCCACAGTGGAAGGCATTTTACAATCTGTAACTAACTTAAGTGCTGTTTACATTCGAATGACAGAACTGAGAGCATTTTAAAAATCTCCAAAGTTGTAAATAGCTCATCTACTTTATATTTCCTGTCATCTGGCCATTATAGCTCTATGAAAATACGTAGGTCATACCGAGGGGTGGAAAATTTGATATTNNNNAGAAGATTGATGACGTAGCATTAACGTTTTTACCTCATCCTTTGTACATTATTTTTCCCAGTCTCCCACCTTTTCTTTTTGTCAAGCCTTCTGTGGCTGATTTTTTTTCTATTGGCAGTTGTTAATGTACGTAGTATCTGCTTGTCCAATTGCTATAGAGCTGAAGTTGATATGCATGTTTCTAAAGTTGACCTTCAGTACCCAAGTTGCAGATCTTATTTGCTTTTGTCATTCTCGTCTTTCCGATTGTACTGTGCAGAAATCATAACATCATAAAAGTCATAACATCAACGTAGAATTTTGCTGCATTGAACAGATAGCTCACTGTTGATCTTTGGTACCCATACTACCATACTAGTGTGTACCAATTCCAATCAAATGTGAGCGACACCGTATCATTAGCGTATTTTTTATTTATTCGTCTTTTTGTGTATTTGTCTTTTTTATACATTTGTCTGTTTATTTATTTATTTATCTATTTATTTATATATTTATTTATTTATTTATTTATTTATATATATATTTATTTATTTATTTATTTATTTATTTTTTTAATTTAGTTATTAATTTATTTATTTATTCATTCATTCCTTGCAATTCATTAACACAAGCGTCCCAAAAAATAATATAAGCAGCAAGGTACTTTGCATTTTGTTAAGTTGTCTGTCAGAAAACAGAAAAATAAATTATTGTAGTCGGTTATGGTAAATAAGACGTCCTGAAGAAAATAATTTAAACAAAACTATGCTGTACAATTTCTGTTCCCCATGAAAAGAGCATTTGTTTTGCTTTAAGTTATTTGAACTTGGTTTAATGTTGAATCTTGCTAAAGAGCGTTCATTTTGCAACGTTATCATTTGTAAATTATTGTCTGTCAATAGGCGAGTTGGATCATGATCACTTATATGTACTTCAAGTTTGACTTCCTGGTGTTAACCTATGGTTCTGGACAGTGGTACATTTTAAGGTGCGTAAAATGCGTCAATCGTTATTATTGGCTGTTTAGATAATGCGCGACAACGAATATCGACATTGTACAAAAATGTGTAAAACGAGTGTTGCTTCTTGTCGGCTTTGCAGCACAACGCTAACATGATATGTTCATATTTTGTTTTCACAGGGACGAATTCTGTCGTATTTGCCTTCTCGTTGTAACATATTCTGTAACTTGGATACTTGGATTGATAGATATAACAGGGAATATTTACAGTGGATATACTTTTGCTATGGCTTGCTTTGTAACAGTAAGTACTTTCATGATCCAAATTTGGATTGAAAGTATCTGAAGCGAAAGCCATTTTAGACTTGCACTCAGTTAACCGTTTACATGGATAACAGGCTTAACAGCAGTTTCTGCTATCGATGAGATGTTCTTGTCAATAAATCGCTTGGAATATTTTTGTATGTGTCTTCACCGTCATATCAGTGGATGTGGCTTTAAAATTTAAAGATTCCGAGACAAAAGTAGTTGTATGGGGTTTTGAAATGGAATGTGGTGAATCTTCTGTGTAACTTATTTTTGCCAGATTTATGACAGTAACACAAACGAGCGTTTACAATTTTCTTAAGTTTGGATATACAATTGCAGGTTAAATATCTTAGTTTACGGAATAAATATAATCGACATGCCTATGGCATTTTATTCGTTTCATATTTCTAAGAACAATGTAAATTCGAGTAAAACTTACCAGATTCTAATTTATCCGTTGAATTTCATTTGAATTGAAAAAGCGAGATATTGAATTTCATAAATGCAGACAGAATTCAAAATCTTAGGTAAATACGTTTCCAACCCACCAGCCGAACTCGAACCAACGCCCTTATAGAAATGAAAGTTATTATGTGAGGATATGACAGCGAACAAGTGGTGCCAATAAACAGTCGATCTAATCAAGAAATTGCAACGTCTCTTTCGTTTGGAACCACACCAACCATTTGCTTTTTACACATTTTCACTCATTTATCCTTGATTACAGATTGTTAAAGGACCTGATTTAAAGTGCATGATATATATTTCTATTTTTATTAGACTTAAAGTATTTAGTCGAATAATGTTCATCTCTCCATGCCTCTGTAAAAACACTTGTCTTGCTATAATGTGGCATCTTTAGAGATTCTCTTCATCGGCGTTAGCATAGAACTGATGTATTTTTTTTAAATTAATGTCTAAGTACATAAAACATCATAATTCTGATGGCCTTAATTACTCTCCATTAATTCACAGGGATCAATTTGCTACCTCGGATACTTTGCGACCAACAAAGTCGTGAGTATTGTCTATACATACACATGTTATGCCATACCTATCAGAATCGTACAAAAAAGACGTTTTGGTGTGTGAAAATAGTTCCAGTTATGTCTTTCATAAGCGATCCTACAAGTGTCGATTCATCTCAGCGCTAAGTCGAAGTGCTAAAAATATTTGTTTTATTTCGCATTACGAAATGCATTTTTGCCATGTTTATTATATTTGCATACACCTTGTTTAAAATAAAAGTATCATGTTACGAGAAATCAGAAATGACATTCGAGTTCACGTCCTTGTTTGATATTTCAAATTAAAATGTTCAACTTGACTTGCTTCGTCTCCGAAGGGTACACCTGCTTTATATTGACAGCTTGGTAGCATCTTCTCTTTGATGACAGTCACTACATAATTATGCAAGCAAACATTTGTGCTTTAAATGTGACAGTACCGTTTGCTCTGGTCAAACATCAATGTTTATAAATGCATTTACTTCTGGTTAGATACTGGATTTAGAGGGATTGCTTAGAGTGTCGAAAATTACACAATTGACTTAACGATGGTATTAGCATAAACGAGGAGGTGTAATTGCACTAGCCAAGAGACTGCTTGTCATTTCCATTGCGACATCTTAAATACGGCCCAACAAGCTCTTGTGGAGTGAAACAGTGGTGGTGTATAAAGAAATACTATTAGATGAATGCCCGGAACGTTTATAAACGCGTTGATCTCCTAATTCTTTGTTTGCGTCATCAGGTATTGAGATCAATCCGATCCCGCTTCTATGGTAATGGTGATGACGATCCTGATGAAATATCATTTAGTACATACAGTAGCGACGAAGAGGATGGCTATGATCCAGGCATTTTGATCGCGAGGGGGCGTCAGAAAAATGATGAAGTTGCCAATGATGAACCATCTCTCTCCATAGAACTACAGGATCTGCCAGTGCCGGGTACGTCTGGTCTAGCGATGCATGACATGCACGATACGGTAAAGGGTGAACCATCCTTGCACCAGCTTGAAAACGTTGACAATGCCGACGACGATGAATTTGATGGTGTAATCTAGCATAAATTCGCTTTCACCACTGAACGGTAATTGTTTGAACACAAAAAGGTGCAACACCAAAAATAACAAGAACAACAAGAAGAACAACAACAAAATTAACAGCAATAACAATTGCAACAACCGTAGTAATAATAAAAATAACAAAACAACAATATACTTAATTATTTCAATAAACGTGTAGTTATACAAGTCATTTTTTAAACTAAATACATGTAGTCCATTACCAAAATCACAAAGCAGAGAGTATATTAAGCTCATTGTTTTCTTTTTTAAATAACACGGTTGGAACTAATTTGGGATAATTGGATGGTTAAGTAGTCGTTTTAACCTGCAAATGTAAGCTAATCTGCTTTTCGTCTTAAGTTGCTTTGTTTTATGAGTTATTTGCAATATTGCAACATTTAGCTATAGAGCACATAACACTTTTGAGAAATTTGAAACATATGAAGATCCAATTATCCGAAATTATTTCGATCGTGTTACATTATTCTGATATTATAAATAAACAAAATAAAATAGCTGAATTGTATGTCATTGTTGTTTGTTTAGGATATATGATACATAATGACACATAAGGGCTTGTGACACATCAGTAGAATGATGACGAATCATATTTAAGTTCTTTTGATTAAAATTACTTATTCACAAAACCTTTAGGCAAAACCATGACGCTTTGAATAGATGTTTCAATGAGATGCCTTGATTATCAGCCGACAAAGGATTTACTTCCTAAAGCATTACACTAGGATGTTTTGTGAAGTGTATCACTTATGGCCAATTAAGGCGTGGTAGCTTGATTGTTAGCGTTAGGTTTCAAGAGTTTATGTTCACAATGTATTGATTTATTAGTGAAGGTTACTTTTTTCTTCATTCAAACGTTAGTTACATGTCATTCAATTCAACCATGAGTGGATCATTGTAATACTGGATAAGCAGAGCACTATTATCGGGGCAGATGATCTGAAAGGGAGATTTTTAATAGATGATATTGTAAAACATAAAATTTGTCGTCCCTTTTCAATGTTTCGAAATGAGAGGGATAAGTGACGCCCTAATAGTGGTCAGTGCTGTCACGGACATAAAATGAACTTAGTGTTGTTTATCAGAATTAGATATTTAAACTTCAGATAATCATGACATGTTCGATGGTTAACAGTTACAATCCCAGTAAAGTATGCGACAATACCTGGAATCGTTTAGAAAGTTTTTTTAGGAGACATTATGTGATTAAGTAATAATAATTTATGAAATGACTATTTTTGCTTCGTGTGTATTTTCTATTTCTGCAAAAAAATACATTATATTACATCGAATTAAATAACACAAAGGAATTCGTTAGGTACAATTAGTATATTGATCTAATAGGTCAGAGAAGCACAGTCGTGATTACCACAATTCAGACTCCTTGTGAATCAAGTTTAAGTTTTCTTTAGCCATTATCGTTTGTGTGTGAGGTGCTGCCAACAAAGTGCACTGTATTTCCATGCATGAATATTGACTTCAATAAATGTATTTAATCATCAACAATTTACAATGTGTGGCGTGTATTGATGTTTAGAAAGTAATTACTCAGTGATATTTGTGGTAGATGACAGTTTATTTCGCCTAATCCGTGACACAATATTCAACATGGCCACCTAGATGAAAAGAGCGAAAGTGCGCTCTTTTCAAACTCTTATGTAAAAAGATCTATTCAAAGGGATTCCATTCTATTCTGAATATAAATTTCACAATGATACTTTGTCTCAAGTGTTCACTTCGTCAGCGGCCTTTTGGCCGCTCTGATGGCTCTCACGATTGTTTTAATTTTTTGGGAGTTGGGATTTGACCACAGATAATAAGAAATCAATTTGCTGACAAACACAGACACTTATTCTAATATTTCATGTAGTTGAACCCGGTCTTTAGCTAATTAGAAACTGCGAATTAATGTATAAGGAAACGCAATTTCGTACGTTTTTGTCGACAGTTCCATCGACCTCCATAGAATATGTCCATGTCACGAAATTTGATTCTGTAAAAAGTATGATAAAATGAACTAATTTAAAGTTTAAGCTTACACGTAGGACCTAACTCATACTGGCACACATCGCTTGGCTTTTCGCGGCAGCAGTCATTGGGTTCGTCCCATGATCTTCGCAACAGCTAACCACAAAGTGACGTTTTACCTTCAAATTACTCTGTGTAGTATGTCCACAGACTTGGAGCAAGTCCACGTGTAGCTCAGATACATCAAAACTATAGACAAATTGATTGAAGTGAACGTCACGCTGTTGACAAAATTCTCTACTTATCTCAAGAGGGACATTTTGGCTGGTTAACGGCAAGATTTCTTATCGCTGCCGCACATTGAATTTGTCAGGCTTTATACGAAATATCATTATTTAAGGCAGGACTCATTACTATCTGTAGGCTTAGGCTTCCTTGATTAATGAATGTGTACTAAGTATGGAATCGATTTCCTTTGATCAAATCTGTGGAGCTGAAATTTCAAGACGCTGTCGATATAAACGATTCGAAAAACTAAGATACACTAAAAGGTGGAATTTGAAGTAAAAATAAAGAGTTGGTGGTCGTTTTAGTACCATGTACTGAAGGGGGAGTTGAAACGATGACTCTTTGTGTTGTATCGAATTCGAGCAACCTATACTGCTTCTGCGTCGTACATTTTCTGGGGAAACTTAAAAATATGATGCCGACCAGCGACAAATTATCCAACATGCTCCTCACGTCTTTGTGCCTTTCTACCTATCTATCGATCGATCGATCGATCGATCGATCGCTCGCTCGATCTATCTATCTATCTATCTATCTATCTATCTATCTATCTATCTACCTACCTACCTACATACCAAACACATTGGGAAGGACAAAATAAAGGCTATACAAACAAACTTATTTTACAGAAAGACCTACATGACTAGAGTAGGGTGCCTGAAAGCGTATTTGAGTAGGGTGCCTGAAAGCGTATTTGAAGCAGTGGCCGACTGGTTTTGTGTGAGGCCTATCAGCTAGGCGATGTTGCCGTGAGTGTGTGTAGGGGTTCGAATCCCGTTTGGGTTATAGTAAAAAATTTATATTGTATACAATAAATTTGATAAACGGATTTTATCTAAATGTGTCATTTCACTGTATATGATGGTCTATGGCGCAATCTATGAACAACTTCCTAATACTTAACTGAATATGTTTGTGAAATTATATGTTTGGAAATTGATATGAATATATTTCACTTAAATATGGTGATTAGAAGGACATTTGTTAACAATACATTTGATTTTGGAGTATAACCTTAGAGTGTCATTTCATTATTTAAGATTATCTATGGCAAAAACTATGAAAGACTGTTCCCCTTGGTGCGTTTGTACACTTTTTACATTTGACGTAAGTTTAATCCTCTATAACAAGGTGATTGGAGGTGCTCAGGTGTGAAACAAATGTAATTTGATATTTTATCAAAAGATATAATGTGTTATGCATATGAGTATACCGGAAAAAACTATGAAATTACAAAAAATAAGTATGTAAACCTAACTGTGTCAATTAAAGTATAAACCCTCGAGAACACTTTATCAAGTGTCTATGATTAATTAGATAGATTTGCCTGAACGTTTTTTAACCTTAAAATGCTTGCCATTTTAGTACCCATAACATTCTACTATTTCTATCAGTTTTTATTTGCACACTCCGCCAGAACTTAGATTCGCATTCAAATGTTCAAAAGCATAGACTGTTATAATTGTCAGTCATCGTAACAAACCTATTTTCATTGCCTAACCTCAAAAAAGTTTGACGTCCCCACTATGGTACTCTGGAAATTTAAAGGTCCCCGTGGAACACATTTTTCGTGTCCCTAACTTTCTATTTTAGTCACGCCCCGTTCAAATGTGTTCGTTCCCGTAATTGACAGGTGTATGTAGACTGGGTAAACGAAGATCTATCTTAAATTTCGTAACTGTCGGCCGATTGTGTTCGTCTGTTTTTAATAATGAAAAATCAAGCCGCAAGGTAAAAACCACATTTGGGTTTCAAAAGTTACAGTAGGCAGACAGCGGGTTAATTCGTCCCTTTGCTGGATGAATCTAAAAGATCCTGGCAGGCTGAATGCTATAACTTTCTATATTGGCCGATTGCAATCAGGTCTGTAGCTTAAAATCAATCGGGAAGTTCATATTTAGATAAAAAAGACACGGAAAATTAAAAGATATGCTTGAATGCCAAATGTAGCAGCAGTTAACGCAAATAAATGACAAGGAGACAGGGCTTGGCCGAAATCCAGGGGCGATTGAAAATCCAGTCGTCGTGGCGGCCTTTTCACATATTTAAATGACCTCAAGGGGGTGGGTTGCAACTTGTTACCCAGGATGCACCTACTGCTACGGGATTCACGGCGTCATGGCAGCTTGGAAGATGACACGGACCCCTTGCGGGATCGTGACATACATCGGGCTAATGGTAGTATGGTCCCTCCGAATCAGCGGGAGCAGCCCCATGGAGCTTTATTAAGATCAAATCATCCAAATGACATCTAAATAGTAATGTGACAAACTTTAACATGTGTCTGTATGTGATCTGCTACCAACGCAGCTGTTTTTTGCTCACGTGTTCACACACGTGGGCATATGTCGCAGCGATGTCTGTCTGTCTGTGTGTCTGTGTGTCTGTCTGTCTGTCTGTCTGTCTGTCTGTCTGTTGGTCCGATATCTCAAAA
>LD348700.1:180499-199516 GCA_001465055.1 Ptychodera flava | reverse complement strand
GTGTATGTCAGTCTGTCTGTATATGTATGTCCATGTTTCATACAATTGTTGACTTGTTTTGATAACTATATGGGAGCGAACAGTGATGTTGTCACTATTTTTTTTTCAGAACTTTCGACAAAATCATTGCTTCTAACATCTTACAATTATGCGCTGTGCCATGTCTCCGCATTTCTAAGTATCGTTGTTGAGAAAAGAACATGACACAGCAGGCCTGATGAGCTCTTGAGAGAGGTCATGGTAAAAGGTCATTTAAATTAGCAGTGAGCATCAGGTGAGCGATTATGCATCGCGAATATTGCAAAAATGAATCGTTTGCGAAATAAAACAAAACTGAAAATAGGAAAACGCTGAAAACAAATAAACATTCAAAATCGATATATACATTGTGTATATATGGGTGGGAATGAGGCGATGCGCTAGTAAAGCGATACAGAAACGATAAGGAAACGATGTGGAAACGATATGAAACAACCGAGTGAACGATGTTGGATTGGGGGTTGGGTGATGCGGAAACGATACGGAAACGATAATGAGACTAAAAAAGCGAAGCTTTGAGCGATACTTTATCTGTAATTGACAGTTTGGCAATATCCAATCCTTACATGTATGTCTAAACAAGGAAGCCTATTCACATGTCCACCACTGTGTGGCTATGCGATGTAAAATGTTAATGTTAGCCTTCACAGTCATAACCCTTGAACATTTCGAACGTGAGAGACCAAATTGAGTTGCGGGTAGCTCTGCGTAGCAGGGCTGTGTGTTACCAGCATTATACGTCCTTCCACGAACGCTTCCCTCGCATAGAGAGAGAAAAGTAGGCTTTGCGTAAGTTTACTAGTGCAGCTGTGCACATCGTGTACCTAGGCCAGGTGGGTGTGCTCGAAAACGAAGATCAATGCAAGTTTTGGATTCAAAATCGGCCGTTTTCGGCAGAGAAACTGGGAGCGGTATTTCCGAGGAGCTACCAGTGGTTTTGTCTAAGACAGTCTGCAGGGCTGGGTTGGGAGGCTGTATAACGCCGGTAACACACTACACAGAGCTAAGTTGCGGGTAACTGGGTAAACTTTGGTCACTTATGTAAATAAATTCTTCGCATGACTTATAGTTTGCAGTAATGTTGTTTTTTTCATTTGCGAAATAATCTTACTTAGACTGTAACCATGCATGGACAATTGTTTTGTATGGTGTCATATTCAGCAGGGCTGTGTGTTACCAGCATTATACGTCCTTCCACGAACGCTTCCCTCGCATAGAGAGAGAAAAGTAGGCTTTGCGTAAGTTTACTAGTGCAGCTGTGCACATCGTGTACCTAGGCCAGGTGGTTGTGCTCGAAAACGAAGATCAATGCAAGTTTTGGATTCAAAATCGGCCGTTTTCGGCGGAGAAACTGGGAGCGGTATTTCCGAGGAGCTACCAGTGGTTTTGTCTAAGGCAGTCTGCAGGGCTGTGGTGGGAGGCCGTATAACGCCGGTAACACACTACATAGAGCTAAGTTGCGGGTAACTGGGTAAACTTTGGTCACTTATGTAAATAAATTCTTCGCATGACTTATAGTTTGCAGTAATGTTGTTTTTTTTCGGTTGCGAAATAATTGCTTCTGTAACCATGCATGTACACTTGTTTTGTATGGTGTCATATTCAGATATTGGTGATGCTCACAACGGAAGTACATTTTTATAAGAATGCTTCCCCCCATAAAAACAAACAAACAAAAAACATGCATTTAAATAGACTGAAATAGGCAATACTAATGATGGAAATGTCTAAAGTACAAAAGCGCCTTTCACAGTGATTGTTTAGCCAAAATGCAAACGCTCTTTCAGGAAAATATTTATTTATTTATTTCAAACTCCAACACAGATATGATACAGTTAAAAACCATATACATCCGCACTTACAGGAGGATTTTAGTAAAAAATACAAATAACATGATGTTACAGGATAAGAAAGCAAGTTAAAACAAATGACATGCACAACAAGGACAAAGTAAAAATTCAAAAACAAATGCTTTTAGCTTTTCTTTTAAAACTTGAAACAGAAATGTTAAAAATTTGTAGACATTGATAAAAACTATTATATAGCTTTGGAATGCGATTAAAAAGTGAATTGCTAGTAAATTTAACTCTACCACCAGGTTCATGAAATGTCCGTTTCTGTCTACAGTAGTTGATTGTCCAGGAGTGTGTAAATTAAAAATTGGTTGGCAATCAAGAAGGGCATTAATTGAAAACAAGATCAAAATAAGTGCGCCTTTTAGACAGCATTGGCAAATTAAACATAACACACAGATCATCATATGAATAATCATCAAACCTTACTTTTACAAGATAACACAAATATTTAACAAAGTTATGCTGTACAGCTTCTAGTTTGTCTGAGTACACTTTGTCAATGCTGTTTCAAACAACTGATGCATACTCAAGTTTAGTTCTAATGAATGTTTTGTAAACCACGAGCAATGCATCCACTGACAACCGTTTGCCAAACCTTTTTAGCATGCCAAGTAGTCTTCGAGCATCAGTGACAATTGAAACAACGTGAGTTGAAAAAGTTAACTTTGTGTCTAGTGTCACGCCTAAGTCACTGTAACTATAAACAGTCTTCAAGTTGTGAGCATCAATATTATAATCCCTCTCAATTGGCAATCTTTTCAATGAAAGACGAAGTACTACACATTTGGCATAATTAAGGTGCATTTTCCATTTCTCAGACCATGTGGACAAGTAATTGATATCTTCTTGTAACATTGAACAGTCATTCACACTACGTATTATCTTAAACAACTTCAGATCGTCTGCAGAGCCTAAGGAGCCACATTTAAAATTACCAAATATATCATACAAATAAAAATGAAACACAGTGGTCCCAGTTGTGATCCCTGTGGAACCCCGGACTTAACTGAGACAGGGTCTGATCTACACCCTTTAACATTAACTATCTGGGATCTATTAGTTAGGTAGCTACTAAACCAGTCAAGGAGAGCGTCTTGTATTCCATACTTACTAAGTTTGTACACTAAATTTATGATTTACTTTGTCAAATGCTTTGGAAAAATCTGTATATATAACATCCAACTGTCTTGCCTCATTAACAGCAATACTAGCTTCATTAAGCAAGACAGATAGATAAGATTCACATTATCGCCCAGGTAAAAAACCATGCTGTTGTTCAGAGAAAACACACTTTACATGGTTATATACCGGTACATGCCTTGAAATCATTTTCTCACACTAATGAATGTTTTGTAAACCACGAGCAATGCATCCACTGACAACCGTTTGCCAAATAAGCAGATGCAACAGCCCGTACACATTGCGGACGGCTGTACACAGAACCACAGGCTTTTGACTCCATGCAGGCGAACCGCTAGCCGTCACTGATGCAATATTTTTTGTATTTTATTGCTCCAGTGACAGCTAGCGGTTCGCCTGCATTGAGTCAAGAGCCTGTGTACTGAACGATCATTGATGGTGATCCGGGCCCTGCGTCCGAGCTCGCGAACTGTCACTGCTCACTGTACTTGTAGTGGTCGCTGTAGCAGAAACAATGTGTGGCAAGTTTAAATTTATTGTTTTGGTATTCAGGAAATGTAACCAGAGTTAGCAAATGTAATGATTCAACTACAAATACCACCAAAATTTTGCTCAAAAAGTAAATCCTGCGGATCATGTATGTCAATGTCGAACGTACCTACACAACTAGTGTCCGCAGGCCTCCAGTTTAAGCCGTTCCCGATCCCGTTTAACTTGAAGTACAGCATCGCATCGTCACGTTATGTTGAACTAGTTGACTTGTTCGCCGATAAATGACAAAGTAAACTGACCGAAATATGCACGCACTAGTTTTAAACTTTGGTAAAGAATAGTTGGTGGAAAAATGCTTGACATTTCAGCCTTCTTAACGCGGTGACCGTGGTTTCGGGCCCCTAGCTAGCGCTATGCATTGACTGTCGATGCTGGGTCCAGCCACCGGACCTAAATTACCTTTTTTTTACTCTGACCTAATGCATCACCACTTGAAACATAAAAAGCATTCTCATACTCAAGCAACAGAAAAAAAAAGTTTGAACAAATACCACTCCAGATTCAAACGAACAGTGGACGTACATCACAATCAAAACAGATAAACATGTGGCGTAAGTTGGATATAAATACGATGCTCTCAGTCTCCATTGTTACAGTGATCAGGTTTAAAATCCCGCTCTCGCATGGCTAGTGATATCATCACTCCTTGAGCTCCATACCACGTGATCGCTTAACATTTTGTAAAAGCGGGCCAGCAAACAGTTTTATTACCGTCGGTTATTCACAATTGGGTGTTAGGTTTGACTTATTTCTTTGTCAATCGACAATTAGGGTGGGATAGATATAATCTAGCTAGGTTTTTCAGCGTTTCCGTTACAATTTCAAAACTTGCGTACGATTTTACGCAACTGAGTTTTTATTTGCGTAAAATGTATTCGAAATGCGTACGGCAGGAATCAGTATCTGAAGTGAGCTGGGCAGTCTTTTCTGTAAAACTTGGGGGGTTTCCTGTTATGCGCATGCTCTATTGACAAAAAACAACAACCTGGGGGGCCTTCAAGGTGTTGCTGAACATTTGCCATGCCGTGATGCATGTCCCGTATATGATCGTTGAGCAGCCCAATGAGTTCATGTTCAAAGAGAATACCTTCTGACTACGAAATTAGTGTTTTCAAAGGGCCAACAAAAAGCAGATACCGTTCAAAGTCCAGCGGGACCTCTCAAGAATGCAACCCGACAGAGTCTAATGGTCACCCGTAAACACTTTCCAAATAACATGCGACGTAATGACCATTAACTGTATTGTGTTACCAACAACGTAGACTCGATTGATTCTCGAATTTTTTGCATCTGTAGTGCCATTGTCTGTACAGAACTGATTGACATGACGTTTTGTGCTGATGAAATACAATGTTGCATAAAGTGCTGCGGTCTGCTAAAGTCTAAAATGTTGCAATATCATGATGAATGTCACTTGCAACCAGGTGCATATGTTCTATTTTTGTCCTGCATTGAACCACGTTCGCGTTCAGGCAATGTAGCGCGGGTCAAGTACGTCGTGTCATTGGGTGGCATTTCTCAATGCGTATTTGTTTACGCAGTCATGATTTTTTTTTGCGTATTTCCGAACAATTTTGCGTAAAATACGCAGGATTTTGCGTTAACGGAAACACTGGTTTTTATTATGTGGTCGGGCAGAAAAAATGGTCAAATGTTACCGCTACTATCCCTTTAACCGATTTTATTCAAAGTTGGTACAAGGACATTAACCTATGTCATACATATGCACATCGATTTGTTTTGTGATACAATCCAATATGGCTGCAGTGCGGCCATTTTATTACGATTTTTTCATGTAAAGAGCCATATCTCAGACATATTTCAACAGATTTTATCCAAAGTTGGTACAAGGACATTGACCAATGTCATACATATGCACATCAATTTGTTTTGTGATACGACCCAATATTGCCGCCGTGTGGACATTTTTTACGCTCCCATATATGCATATGTATATATGCAAATGGGAGGTATTCGTATAAGGTGGCAAAATGGCGTCTGTGTGTATGTATGTAAGTATGTATGTATGTCTGTTAGTCCATCCACATCAAAAGCTCCTAAACCGTAGCACCTACTGTCTTAGTATTTGGTGTACAGGTGCACCTAGGGGTGGAGATGTGAATTTGTTCAAATGAACATGTCAGTGCCAAAAATATGCAAATGAGGGGGAAAAAAAGGAAAACTCCTGCAAATGGCTAAAACTCAGTAAGCATTGGTCAGATTTGGTTGAAACTTGGTATGGAGATTTCTTTAGGTATTCTAAACTGTGTGTGCAAAAATTGGGATGAAATTTGCATGTTTGTATTTTTAGGGTATTTTTTCCGTTTTTAGTCAAAAAATCTTGTTCTCTGAAATCTCTCGTCTGATTGCTATGAAACTTTATAATCATGTTCCTCAGAATGACCTCAGTCATGCTTGTACAGATTGTATTGATATTGTCATATTTGTAATTTTGGGGCAATTTTCCCAATTTTTGATAAAAAATGTTTTAATCCAAAAACTGCTGATTTGATAGCTTTGATACATGTATTTGGTATACATGTATCTAAGATTAATCTCAATATAATGTATTGAAGGTATGTTGAAACTGGTAATTTTTTTTAATTTTTGGGGCAATTTTTGCCTTTTTTGGTCAAAAAAATTTTCTCCTAAAACTTCTGATCTGGTAGCTTTGATATTTAGTGTACAGGTTCCTAGGGTTTATTTTAATTAGATATATTTAAAATTAGGATGAAATCTGCAATTTTGTATTTTGGGGGCAATTTTTCTCATTTTTGGTCAAAAAATTTGTTTCTCAAAATTTACCAGTCTGATTGCTTTGATATTTAGTAAACCGGTCCTTAGGGTTTTTGTTAATAAGATATATTGAAATTGAAATCCATGAATTTTTGGGGCAACTTTGCGAAACTTTCAGTTTTACTGGAATATCTTTCATTTGTATTTTTAAGATTTTTTTTGGTAATTTTATACCTACTGGAAGTAAGAGTATATAATGTGGTGATTTAGTAAGCATTTGATACGGTAAACTGTATTTGGTGTTGAAATGCGGTAAAAAAATCGTGGCAGATTTTGAAAAAATTTCAAACAAATGCCGATAAAAAATTCAGCCAGAGAAGGTTTGACAAAAAGAAAAGGTGGGAGAGTGGGGAAAAAAGAATGTACAATGGATCGGATAAAAAAGATAATGTACCTCATCAATCTTCCAGACACCATCCCTTATCAAATGGTCCACCCGATGTATTTTTGTGCACAATTAACCATGCAGTGTATTTTAGTTTAAGATGTCAAGTTAGGTAAGGATTTGAAAGGAATAGTCAAGTTCACCACAGTTTAACTTTATCTCATGTGTCATCATCTTTGTGTAATTGGTTAAGTTTGTAAGTTGTTCCAGATGTGGATGTACCAGCTGTTCTGGAAGAAAACAATGTTTACTTTTTCCTGTAGGGTTTCTGAGTTGATGATTGTATGTTGAAATTTCTCCATGTATCTGGTGTATGGGCAAAGTGTAAACATTGGGTGCATGTTATGTATTTCAGTCTATCTCAAATATTGTAAATGAAAAATCAAGAACAGTTTACTGTGTGCTTGTAATATTTGTCAATACTTATACTGCCTTGCAGATTGATTGTCTTAAAGATTATCACAGAAGTAGAAAAGGAAAAGAAACTAATCAAATTGCTGTAACATATTCACTCTCAGTGCCTGTATAGGCCTATACTTAACTATTTTATCATTACATTCAGCTGTTTGTTATATCTTTATCACTCTCCATGGGCCAAGGCACACTTGGGGTCAATGTCATCACTCTGTGCCAGTCTGTGTATGTCAGTCTGTCTGTATATGTATGTCCATGTTTCATACAATTGTTGACTTGTTTTGATAACTATATGGGAGCGAACAGTGATGTTGTCACTATTTTTTATGATTTTTTCATATCCGGAACCATAACATCCCTTACCAAATCTGCTGACCGGAAAGTGCCCAGTATATGCCCGGTATGTGCCCGGTTTGCGGCCGGTTATGGCCAAAAACGGTCTAAACTTGGCGCCCGTTCAGTGCCAGTGTAAAAAAATAAAGGTTATAATGGTGACTGGAAGATGACCGGTTGTGACAAAAAAAAAAAAAAAAAACGGTCATAAAATGGTCATCCATTTTGTTTCTGTGACCAGAAAGTGCCCGGTTATGGCCAAACACGGTCAGAAAACAGGCGCACGCTTTATGCCTGGTTTTGCATTGGTGACCGGAAAGTGCCTGGTATTGGAAAGCAAAAATGGCGCCCGTTTTTTTATGACCGGAAAGTGTCCGGTTATGGCCAAAAACGGTCATAAAACGGGCGCACGGCTTATGCCCGTTTTTTTGTTGGTGACCGGAAAGTGCCTGGTAATGGAAAAGAAAGCAGGTGCCCGTTTGTTTTCCTATGACTGGAAAGCGCCCGGCAAATTATTTTGTATGTTACTGCATCTTTGCTGAAACTACACATGCAAAACTTCCTTCATCAGATTAAGTTGGCATAATTCCACAGTAGTCAGCTCTGGAATAAACTTTTTTTGTATTTAAATTGTTTTATTGATAACATTTTCTTTAGTAACATGAACTTAAATTAAAATGAAGTACAGTGCTTATTTATCTACAATTTTGTGTAAAATTGGAATAAACTTTTACTAATTTCAGCAACAGAAAGAAAACTAAATACATTATTAAATAGATGAGAGATACTGAAAACAAAAGAAGCAACAAAATTAAGTAACAGCAAAATTTCTTGTGTTGTACAAGTTTCATCATTTTTATCTTCTGCAACAATATAGTAAGTTCAGATCAGATATGTGCACAGATGTTGTAAAATCACTCGGGTAGACATGGCTAATGTCAGTGACACAGTTAAGAACGAAAACCTGACAAATCTTAAGGCTGATTGTGGACAGCACAAGATGTGTTTTATCCAACTAAGCTCTGAAATACCAGCTTCACAAGAAACAATGGTCAGCGCAAATAAAGTTATTGTTTCATATAAAAAAGACAACAGAGAAAAAAAAGGTTAAATTTAAATTGTGGTATGATTTATTTTATATGTCATGTTCATTTCATGCCACATAAGTGTCTTCAAGAGATTTTCTTTTGACCCAAGAAGTTTCATGTAACATTTACATTACTGTCAAAGGCTGCAATTTGGCTTTCTGTTCTCTGAATTTCTTGTCCCTTGAGAGTACCAGCAATGCATTCTGAAAAATACAAATCGTTCAGGGAAGAGTGTATGTAAGTCTACCGTTTGACCAAACATTGTAAACATCACAATTTGATGAAATAAATCAATTATTACTTGAAAATGAGACAAAAAAATGTTGAAAAATTGAAGTAGAAAAATGCATAAATATTTATGATTGTTATTAAATTAATAATGATCAAAAAGGTTTAACAGCGGACAGCTCGCGTACATGTATGTTGTTTATTACATACACGATGGTGACAATCTGCAAAAATCTCAGCACTTAGGGACCATCTCAGATTGTCGCAGAAGTTCAAAAAGCGAAATTCATTCGTTTAGGGTGGGGGAGGGGTTTTGACCTCCATTCAATTAGTGAACTTCACTTTCGCACTTTTATTTTGTGATCACAAGTTTTTGTGTGTTTATTTTAAATTAAAGAAAAACTGCACACTCATGCCAACAAATTTGTAACTGTTTACATCTCGTTTGTGCCACAAACACAATTTACCGATAGTAACATTGTATCCGGCCCTAAACCTTTCATTCATCAAATTATACAAAGACAAAAGTATCATTTTTTAAATGTGCTATTTATAAGCGTCTGCTCTAACCCCTAGATTTCTTTATTCTCACTTGTAATGCACCTGATCATAGTCCTTTTAATATCATTGAACATGCCTGGGCCACCTTGTCAAAGTTTCTCGCTTATTTACCGCCCCTACCAAGTACAAATTGCGTGTTCACAAAGACAAAGAACAGCACAAGAGATTCAAAAAGGGGAAATAAAATGAAACTTTTATGCGGTAAAATGCCCTGTTAGTACTCAAATCTTGATTACTTTAATTGTAATGTGGCAAGGGGCATACGTCTTTAGTAGATATAGCAAAATGCAACATTGTAGTCCCAGGCAGACATGAACATTTCGCACTTATGAAGTTTCGTTTAGGGGGAGGGGGTTTTGATCTAAACGAAGAAATTTTGTTTCTTGAACTTCTGCGATAATCCGAGATGGTCCCTTACTGTAATAGCTGTGGAAACGCAGCTTACTGTTGGTGGGATGGGGTCGCGTGCGTTACTATGCGGGTCATCCAAAGGTTTTGATTACCCGCATAGCGACACATGCTACCCGCCAACAGATAGCTGCATTTCCATAGCTATCAGTGTAAGTATCAGTTGTGAAACGAAAGTGAATTCAGCATGAATCAGTACTCAACGAAAATTTATCTGTAGGTAAACATAGCAATACAAGGATAATCAGACGGATGGTACATTGACTTACATTTGTGAACAGCTCGCAGACGATTCCCGGTTTGCAACACTATGACATCATTTGACTGGCGATTCCATAGAAAGATCACGAAATTGTCCACTAGATAACTCCCTGATCACAAGTACACAGCAGACGGTACTAAAATCTAACTTTGCGCCGATCAAGCCTCGTGACGTTCACGGAAGTGCGATCTATAAATTATTACGCGATTGATAATGTAGTCCCGTTTTAAAACGCTTGAGTTGACTCTACATCTGCGTCAATCCGTTATGTTTCATACTTGATATAGAATTTAATTTATAAGTTTAATGAAAATAAATACTTTTACCATAGAAAAACTCAAAAGAGAGTAAAATTTCTTTCAGCACGAAGAATCAATATCAATGCGCGATCTGATCTTGATGAACCGTGACCATGTGTGCGTGACCTCAGAGTGTAAACATGTCGGCTTGGGCTGCTCACGTTCGCTGCTCATAGCTGGCTAACAGGACGCATTGAAAGTTAGCGAGGTAGCATATTGGACTTTTTTCGTACAGCGGCTCGGGATGGAGTGTAATCCTAAACCTCAAATTTGTGCTCGGCAATCTAACTCTATCGCTGAAAACATATGGACAAAAGCCTTCACATCAATGTCTTCAGAAGGTGAGATTTTGTTCAAGATGACGGGACACAGACTGTACATAGGGCACTGTACGCACGTACCGTATTCTGCTTGAAGCACGGCCCTGCTCTGAGGTACATGTAGTAGCGGGTCCTTGCTTATACCATGGAGGTATGCTTATACCAACATTGACATTTACTTGACTGTTTCTACATTGAAAAGTTCTCATCTCTCGTTATTTTTATGGTACAGATTGGCAGTAGCAAAAGTCTACGCATCCTTACACAGATCATCAGCAAGATCAGATGCACATTTCGTTCGAAACTGCTTGCATTTTGGTATCATTCACAGAAAATACAGGGTTTAACTTGCAAGACAGACAAGTCCCTGATTTAAAAATTTGTTTTCCTAAAAGTTCAGTTGTCGATCCAGCCATGATTTACCCGACCAGATTGTCGCTTTCACCAGCTGAACTGTGCTTTAAAAGCTGTTCATTATCTACCAGTTATTATAATTTAAAAAGTGGATTGTCTGTTATAAAAATACATAAATGTAAAATATAAATGAAACGTCAGTTTTGTTTTCTTGAGTATGAACTGTCACAAATTGCAATGGTTCACTGTACTCCCTGGGAATGCAATAGTTGGCAATATGTCCAGTATATGTAAATAATATTATTTGCAGCAACTTTAGCCGTTTACTGCAAATTTGCTGCAAATTGATCTAAGGGTTTTCGGGAGGGTCATAGCTAGCTGTAAACTTCTGCAACTCCTTCCTGCAAGCTATGCTTGCTGGGTATTTGCTGCAAACTTGCTGTAAATTTGCAAAGGGAAAATATTCAAATTTTATTTTATTTGAAAACCAGGTGCAAAGCAGTCATCTATTAAGAGCCAAATTCCATTTCATTTGCACCCGCCATTCCCAGGCATTCCGAAATGGTCAAATTCTATTTCATTCACAAACCAGGCACAAACCAGTTATAAAAAATACTCAAATTCTATTTCATTTGCAATCCAGGCATAAACCGGGCATTCCCAAACGGTCAAAATCAATTTCATTCACAAACCAGGCACAAACCGATCATTTAAAGAGTAAAATTCTGTTTCATTTGCAATCCGGGCATAAATCAGGCATTCCCAAATGGTCAAATTCAATTTCATTTACAAACCAGGTGCAAACCGGTCATAAAAAATAAAGAAATTCTATTTCATTTGCAATCCAGGCATGAACTGGGCGTAAATGTTGGTTAAAAATAACTAAGTCATATTGCCGGTCGCTTTCCAGTCATAAAAGTAGGTTAAAAAAAAAACTAAGTCCTAAATGCCGGTCGCATTCCGGTCAAAAACGTGTAGTCTACGGTCACTTGTGTTTGCTAAAAAATCAAAGTAAACACTAAAACGGGCACTTTCCAGGGAGTGAAAAGGGGCACCAGGCACAAACCGGGCACTTTCCGGTCAACAGATTTGGTAAGGGTCAGACATGTATCAAGCAAATTTATTCAAAGTTGGTACGAGGACATTGACCTACATGTACAGAGCCATAACTCAGACATACTTCCACCAGTGTCATTCAAAGTTGGTACAAGGACATTGACCTATTTCATACATATGCTCATCGATTTGTTTCACGTCATGTAGCAGTATCATGTCAATTATTTAAGTTTCGTAATTAGGCTGATATGTCAAGAAATACTACATCAAATTTCATGAAACTTTGTAAAGATGTTAAGCTCACATTGCTTTAACAGTGAAAAAGACATTTATCATCGTAATTTTAATTAATTTGTAATCGCATATGTAATGAACTTTCCTAATTAGAGTGACATATCCACAAATACAATGTCAAATTTGATGAAACTTTATACAGATGTTGATCTCATAGTGTTGTAAATACTGCATCAAACTTTATGAAATATGGTTCCGGTGATAATCTATTAGTGTTAGGAGAGTATGCAAAAATGTTTTGCAACATCCTGTTGATTAATTCCTAGTTGACTCATTTAATGAACTTTAGGATGGTGGCCTAGATTGGTTTTATGTTTTCATCACCATGGAACTCATTCTTGGCCATTGAGCGCCATCTGTATCAAAGTAATTTTATCACAGACCTAATTAATGAAGAGGACTCTATCCTCTCTTAGGACTTGTAATCAAAGTACCCATTAACAAGTGGGGACTGTGTCATCAATGATGACTTGTTATTGACAAAACACAGACAATATAGCAAATGTCATGAAATCTTATTTATTGACAAGGCGTGCTGGAGTTACTAGGATCTGTTACTTTTTAGTCTCCACGGACACCGTCCGGGGGGACTTATAGGTTTGGTCATGTCCGTGCATGCCTGCGTCCGTCCGTTCACGCAGATATCCCAGACATGCCCTAGTCAATTTCTTTCAAACTTTGCACAAGGATAGTACCCTACCCCATACAGATGCTCCTCAATTTGTTTCACAACACGATCAAATTTGGCTGTGTTAGAGGACTTTTTACTTTACACCTCCATAGACACCCATGTATAAGGCAGTTCTCCATAGACTCCCCTGTATAAGGCAGTTCTCCATAGACTCCCATGTATAAGTCAGTTCTCCATAGACTCCCATGTTTAAGGCCAAGAAAAATAAAAATTTAGTTTCTCATCATATTCATATTGCAAAAAGGATGCAGTGACACAGTTTTTAGTCCCCAAGGATGAAGTCCAGGGGGCTTATACCGGTAGATTGGGTCATGTCCGTCTGTTCGTCCATCCGTTCGTCCATCAGTTCACGCAGATATTTCAGATATTTTGAAAAAATGTCACGTGACCTTGGTGACCTTAGACCTGAAATATACATATTTGTCCAGTACTCAGTAACCACAAGTGCTACACCCTTCATGTATGGTATGATGGGACACCTTATTGTACACATATTGTACCTCATTAATTATGTGCATATCTAATTTTGAGCCAGCCAATAAAGCTAGAGGTCTGATTTTTGGTATATAGGGATAACTTAGCAATACAATTTTCTTGACAAAATGCCATGTGACCTCGATGACCTTTGACCCTCAAATATACATATTTGTCCATAACTCAGTAACCACAAGTGGTACATCCTTCATATTTGGTATGATGGAACACCTTATGACGCCACATACTGTACCTCATTAATTATACACATATCTAATTCTGAGCAAGCCAATAGAGCTGGATGTCTGATTTTTGGTATATAGGGATAACTATAGGATAGAAGTTTTTTGACAGTGTCATGTGACCTCGATGACTTTTTACCTAAAATATACGTTTATGTCAATAAACAAGTAACCACAAGTGCTTGTTCTTTATATTTAGTAGGATGGGAGACCTTATGACAGCACACGCTTATAATTATGCCCATATCTAATTTTGGGCAAGCGAATAGAGCTAGAGGTCTGATTTTTTGGCATATAGGGATTAATTAGCAGTACAATTTTTTTTTTCAAAATGTCGCGTGACCTCGATGACCTTTGACCTTGATTGTACATATATATGCATAACTCAGTAACCACAAGTTCTACCCTACCGGACAGATGTAAGTTGACCACTTCACGCAGTTTTTCGACGGTATTTTATCGTAATTAATTCAGGTAAACATCGTTATCGGACATTATGTACCGCGGGTAGGTTATAATCTTCAAGCGAACAATGAATGTGTAATTCGAGCAAACACGACATTGCGTGTACTTCAACACAGTGCGTTGCTTGTGAACAGTAAGTGTGCGCGCCACCTACGGTTCATCATCGTAGACGAGAATTTCTCAGAACCACCTTGCACCTCCCAGATCAAATGACGGATATGGCCGTGTGTTGAATAGTGCAGGTTTGAAACGCCAGTGCCTTTGTTGTATTGCAAGGTGTCTTGATTGGCCGATGCAGAACTTAAAAAATACTAGCCCTGCGTACGATGCTGTGTGTTCTGCTACAGCTAATCGCCCCGCTCACCGCTTGGTGAGCGGGGCGATTAGCTGTAGCGGAACACACAGCATCGTACGCAGGGCTAAAAAAATACGAACTTTTCATACGTACGTAACATAGACTAATTATTTTGTTTTGTATATAGTGCATGTCATGCAATGTTCATTGTCATGTTTTATTGTATTTCTAACAATAGTAACATTGTTTATTTCTTTCAAATAAACTTCAGACTTTTCAAGAAAATCTACCTCGTTTAGTTCTATTAGACGGGTAACAGATTTTCGTTCCATATCGGCAACTGATGACGCCGACTGTAGCATGTAGACAGTATAGGCTGTGTGTGAGGTTATTTGTTTCTGAACGGTGGTATAAATTGCCGAGAAATTCACTCTTTAGACCCCCTTTCCTTATAAAAAGCCTCTCATCATACTGATGGAGGAAACGAGGCAAGTTCAAGAAAACGCAACACAGGAAACAACCTACAATTTTCATGGGCCCTGTTGTCCAACCTCATCGTCACGTTACGTAGATTGACCAAGGTTTCTAACCATGTGTAAATAACCAATGCACGTCGGAAATATCGTCGATAAGATTGTTAACATTCCCTGTGTGCCGTCTTTGTTTGCCTGGGCTAAACTGGTAACGCACCCAATGTAAATTCAGTGTTTTGCCCATAATCCATGATAGCTGAGGGCTATAGAATCAATTGACGGATGTTACATTTCCTCCGACGTCCGCAATGCATGACCTTTCAACTCTCTATTGACGTACTCATTTCAGGGTCAGTCACTCCACACTGAACAGTGCCAAGATGTTTTAAAAGTAGAATTTTATCAACCTACAGACGCACCCGATTTTATGTTTTCTGGCTGTAAAAACATAGGCACAGTAAGAAATTTGAACTTCAAATTGTATCTCTATTGACAAACTATGTAAAATAGTTTTATGAACGGACCCGATTTTAAGTTTTTCGGCCGTAAAAGAAGTGTCCGAACGATATCAAATTTGAACTTCAGATTACCAACAAACAATGTGAATGGTCTCAGATACGGACCCAATGTAACCACGGTCCCTTAGTTTTTGGTTGTAATAATGCCGGAACGTGAACAGTTTTGAACATTGGATTTTACAACTGTAGGGTCATTGTACATTTCTGTCAGTAACGGATCCAATTTTCATTTTAACACGATCGTTCTTGAAACGTCTGAACAGGAACAGTTTTGAAAATCGGAACCCTGGGATTTTATCTGTACCGACAATAATAAATACATGTAGTGTCAGAAATGAACCGAATCGTGACTTGTTTTGAGCCATTAAAACGTAAGAACGGGAAAAGTTTTCAACATCCGTAGCACGGGGCCAAAGGGGTAATTTCCTAATAATCGCTGGCTGTTAGTACGTTTTCTCCGACATCTGCATTACGTAATCTTTAAACTGTAGTGACCTACTTAAATTATTGTTCACGGTCAGTCACTCCACACAGAACAGTTACGAGATGATCTGAAAGTACAATGTAGGACTTGAATGATGACCTACAATGCGCCCGATTGATATTTTTTATAGGAACAGTATGAAATTTGAACTTCCAAATTTTATCTGTATCGACAAACTATGTAAAATAGTTTTATAAACGGAACCGATTTTAAGTTTTCTAGCCTTAAAATAAACGTCGGAACGATATCAAATTTGAACTTCAGATTAACTGCAAACAATATGAATGGTGTCAGATACGGACCCAATTTAACTTAGTTTTTAGGTTGCAATAACGGGTAGTTTTGAACACCGGATTTTATCTTTACCGATAAACATTGTGAAATAGCATCGGGAACGAAACGAATATTAAGGTTTATTTTAGCCATGGCGTGAACGGGAAATGTTTTCAACATCGGATTTTATCTGAATCGGTAGATATGTAGACAAACATCTAAGTTGTGTCAGAAATGGGCCTTGATTTAGGGAACAGAAGACAATCTCCCTGAAGTCGACGAATGTCCTGAAGGGTAAATAGCTCAAAACAGCGATGAAACTTGCTTGATTGACCCCACGATATGACAGTCTTTCTGATGATTGTTACTAGGCTATTGATTGCTGCAGATAAACAAGCTTGCGTAAATAAATTAATAAATTAATGCTTGCTTTCCCCAGGGACAACACAAAACGCGTTGGAAATCACATGTTGTTCCCCCAGGTCACTGTGCTCGTCACTGCAGGTCGGCAGTCGATATCGACCAACTATTGTGACTAAACTTAATTCCCCCTTTGTAGGTAACATGGCAGAGTTTTTGGTGAAATAGTTTTTGGTAGCCGGTCACAGACACTTTGTGTTCGTGTCGGCTACATGGACGATCTGCCACATTGACATGCGCACTCCGTACACAAAAGCCTGTGACACGCAACTTCCCATCACGCGGTGGCTACATCCCCTAGCCTACGTTACCCTACCGAAATCCGGTTTGTATGACATTGACATGCAAGCTGCGATTTCAAAATAATGATCTGCAACTGCCGGTATCATGGTGTGAAATAAACATTACCCTTCGCTAACTTGCCACCTTTATGGTAATGAGTTGTCATAGTAATCCTACAGTAATCGCTATACTGTTTACCATGCATACAGTAGGGCTAGTAATAAATGTATTGAAAACGACATCGAGCCTCGTCGTGATTTCATGACATTATCAATATGCAAATGAGGTAGAAAAAGGCAAAAATCAATAACTCAGGAACTACTCATCTGATCATAGTCATATTTGGTTCTTAGGTATCTAATAGGCCACACTCATTTAACCAGATTGATTTGATGTAAATATTGGCTGCTTCTCTATTTCTTTGCCATTTTAGTAAAAAAAATCATTTTCTCTGAAACCAAAGGTCTGATTGCTTTAAAATTTCGTGTGCAGGTTCCTTTTGATGACCAAATTAGGATCCATTGAAATGAGGGTGAAATTTGCATTTTTGTATTTTTTTGCAATTTTTGCCATTTTTGGTCAAAACTCTTCTTTGAAACTGTGTATGCCATTACTTTCAAATTAGGTGTGCAGGTTCCTAGGAGTGACCTGAAGGTGACTTGGTGAACTCAAGATGGAATTTGCATATATTTTGGTACTTTTTGCCATGCTTTCAAATGTGGTACACAGGTGAAATGTAATAGGGTTTTCATCTAAATTCAAGTACTGCCTCTGTGAATGGTTTTTGTTATGAGAAGTGTATGATTGTGCTGTTCCAGGCTAAGGTGTTATTTGTAGGAATTATGCAGTTGTAGAAGCTTTGTGAGGTAAAAGATATTTTAACTGAATTTGTCTTACATTGTATGTAACTCGTGTACCATAAAAACTACTCATTTTACAGTTTTTAGCTCCCATAGCCATATGTATATATGGCAATGGAAGCTATTCTTATAGGCTAGGGAACTGTCTGTATGTCTGTATGTCTGTGTGTCTGTATGTCTGTATGTCTGTATGTCTGTCCGTCAACATCAAAAACTCCAAAACCGCTGCACATTTCATCTCGATATTTGGTGTGTACATGGATGATGGGCTGTAGATGAGATTTTGTTGAAATGAAGTTGTCATTGCCAAAAATATGCAAATTAAGTGAAAAAATGTAAAAACAGTCAAAATTGAAAAACTCAATAACCACTGAGCAGATTACATGAAAAATTAGCATGTACGTACTTTGGGCTGACCTGAAATGATTGTGCACATCTTGGGTCAGTATCTTGGACTTGCTATTTTTCATGAATTTTTTTGTAATTTTCTCCCACTTCTGGTCAAAAAATCTTCTTCTCTGAAACCACAAGTCCGATAGATTTGAAACTTGGTATGAAAGTGCATAGGAGTGACCTTTCCCAAATTTGGGCAAATCGTGGTGAAATTTGCATATTTTTAGTTTACACGTCCATAGACTCCCATGTATAAGGCAGATCTCCATAGACTCCCATGTATAAGGCCACGAAAAATAAAAATTTAGTTTCTCATCGTATTCATATTGCAAAAAGGATGCAGTGACACAATTTTTAGTCCCCACATATGAAGTCCAGTGGGCTTATAGATTAGGTCATGTCCGTCTGTTCGTCCCTCCATGAGTCCATCCGTTCACGCAGTTATCTCGGATATTTTGACAAAATGTCATGTGACCTCAATGACCTTTGACCTCAAATATACATATTTGTCCATAACTCAGTAAACACAAGTGCTACCACCCTTCATATATGGTATGATGGGACACCTTATGACGCCACATATTGTACCTCATTAATTATGTGCATATCTAATTTTGAGCGCGCCAATACAGCTAGAGGTCTGATTTTTGGTATGTAGGGATAACTTAGCAATACAATTTTTTTGACAAAATGTCACATGACCTCGGTGACCTTTGGCCTCAAATATACATATTTGTCCATAACTCAGTAACCACAAGTGCT
>LD348700.1:157014-173571 GCA_001465055.1 Ptychodera flava | reverse complement strand
TATGTCAGTCTGTCTGTATATGTATGTCCATGTTTCATACAATTGTTGACTTGTTTTGATAACTATATGGGAGCGAACAGTGATGTTGTCACTATTTTTTCCATTTTATATTCTGAATAAATACATTAAACATATTTCACTGTCTCCAGTACGTTACATGTAAGTATTTTCACTTCATGCACTTTATCCCTTTCACACATGTTCAAATATCTGACCAGAGAACAAACACTAAATAGTCCAGGATGGGAGCTAAGTGTCATTGACGCTATTTTTAATTTTGTATATTGGTTACTTAGGATTACCCAGCTGAGATTTGTGTATATTGTAAGATATCTGCAATGTACATAGTATATGCAAGACCAGCAAATTCTGGATTGTGTCATTATAACCATTTTCAGCTTGTGCTGAAAACTATATGGAGTGACAAATACTGTCTTGCACTATTTTTTACAATAAAATTCTGTAAGAAGTGGTTGAAGCACATCACCAATTATATTTTTATCATTAAATTTTCAATGTACAAACTCTTAATATTGTCATCAAATGCATCATCAGGAGAAATACAGGTCAAAACATAGTGCAATGATATTTCAACTCCAAATATCCTATAATGCAATGTACTTAATTGATCCCTAAATTATACTGCACAAAGCATATTAAATGACCTGAAGCCATTTCCTTGACCATCACACACTTCTTTTGTTTTGCAGGCTGAAGCTGTCTATGATAGAATTACATGTACATGTGTATATGAAGAAGTTACAACAGACTCACTACAAATTCCAAAGGAGATGCAGAATTCATTTCAAATGTTGCTCAATGAGACTAATGTTCAATACAATTTCAATGATGATGTGGTGATTATTAAGGGAAACTTGGCAAAATTTGAAGTCATTAACAACAAACTGATGTCAATGATGCAAGACCAAATAGATGTAGATGTGTCTAATGTAAGTCAAAATTTTGTTCCTCAAGGGATGTGCATTTTATGAAGCTTTTATAATGTGTGCATTGTTTCACTTATTTGCACTCAGAAGTGGGTAGCAGATTGAATAATCTGTTAAGGACCCGAGTAGAAAGATATCAGTTCATAGTACTGTTACAGTAATAATTAAAACGGACAGCAAACAACAGTGACGATTACAAATGATCAGCAAAAATCTCAGCAATTGCAATTATTTTCCATTCACTATTTTCAGCACTAGTGAATTAAAAGTGAACTCCATAAGAATCAGTACTCAAGGGAAACTTATTGGGTGATTATGGCTTTGCTATAATCATGGTTAACATTTGGAAGGACACGGAGAACAGGGCCTAAACCTTGGACATGTATAGGTCACCATGCATCACCTAATCTTATTGCTCACCAGATGCACTCGAGATGTAACCTAATCCATCACCTCCTTCCCTCAATTACTGTTGTCTACACTACTTGCGTCATCTCTGCTGTGTCATTATCCATGCACACATTAGTTTGGTCACCGCTATACCGTATATCGCCCATTTTAACTTTCACCATGCTCAAGTTCACTCTGCAAAACTTCAACCATGCCAAAGACAAAGAAAAGCAGAGGCTGTGTGCGCAGCTACCCGTTCATCAACGAGGTCGAAGAGATGCCCAGCGCATCTTGACAAGTACCTACTCAAGTCAGACCCGACGGAAACCTCACCCACCAACCCTGCTGTTGAAGTGCTGACAGCCGCCACCGCGTCAGCTGATCCAAGAACGGCAGCCCACATTGCCAAACTGATATAAACCAGCATTGTAACTGCCATTGACTCAATCCGACGTGAACTGCGGCAGACACGCACCGACAAAACCAGCACTTCGACACCTATCCCGACACTCAACCATCAAGTCCAGCCCACTAATACAGCCACTAATACACCCACTTCAGTCATTGTCACAGGGCTTGCAACTCTTGCCGCTCCGTTCAGCTCGCTATCCCCCCAGGCCCACCCAAGTCATCATCCCATTAATCATGTTAATAGCCACCAAGCCACCATTACAGCTATCCCAACTGACCTGGCCACCATTGTGGCGCTAAGCACATCCAGGACCAACCCACCGTTGGCGGCGTACCTCAAAATAATAACACGGACACTATGCATGGCCATGCCCATTGTCCAACCAACCCAGCGAGCTGGTTACAATGCACCGCCATGATGCCCACCACCTACGGCTGGGCCGACAGGCAACCCCCGCAGCAATACCCCCAGCCAACCTGCTGCTACCATATATGAACAATCAACACTCAACGCCCTGGCTAACCTCTGTAAGTTCATTGAATTTGGCGACTTGCACCCTGATGCCCTAGCTCCAAACTCATCCCAGGCTACCAAGACACAAATAGCCTTCGATGCAGACAACCATAGCATAGCCACATTCACCACTGAGTTAAAACGGAAAACTTTCGACGTCTTTGAGACCTGGTTACAGTGCTTCATCATCTTTTCCTCATATCGAACATTCTATCCCCTTGGCCAACTACCTTTGCTTCCTTGCCTCCAAAGCTGCTACCTACAAGCCAGAGGCCTGGCTCGGCCTACGACAAATCCTTCTGCCTAAATGCTGCCCGCTACCCAGACAGAGTCTACTGGAGCAAGTCAGACCCGGACCTCAACTTCCTACACTTCCAAAACAACCCACACCTCCTTCGTCCATCCCACTTTTCCTACAGTCAATGTGGTCATGTGAAGACTGATTGCCCAAATCGGCACAGCGGCACCATGAACCCGTTCTACTGGGAAAGCCTGGCGATCAAGAAACCATCTGACCAACCTCAGGCATGTCGATCTTTTAAACGTGGCTCATGCAGACCCCCCTGCCAATTAATATGGTAGACTTAAAAGTGCTCCGACTGACCACATGCACTACCCAGCAACACCATTAACGTATCAAACAAGAGATCCCCAGCCCTTTCAAGGGAGTGACCGTTCACCCAGCGACAATAGCAATGCTACAGCCGACAACACCAATCATCTCGCTAAACTCTCAGCAGCCCTGCACAACATCGACATGCACAGTTCACAGCCATCTGATCCACGATCTCATTCATGGTACTGACATCGGCTTCAGCAGGACCCGCACACCATGTTAGACTCGAAAGGCCCAGTCAGCAATGATCGATCCTGATGCAGTCACCAATGCCATAACATAAGATCTGGACCTTGCCCACACAATGGGCCCGTTTTACATTCCACCAATGCCAAACTTTGTCGTAAAATCAGGCGGCCACTGTATAATCATGAACCTGTCGCAACCAAGGGATGATAGCGTCAACCACTACATCAACAAGGAAGACTACACCCTCACCTACGCCCGCGTGGATGATGCCGTTGCAATAGTACAAAGACTTGGCAGAGGTGGACTCCTAACAAAAGTGGACATTAAACATGCGTTCCACCTGTGCAGACTGGCACCTCCTTGGCTTAGTATGGCAGGGGCTGTCCTTTGATCGCATACTCCCATTTAGCCTCCATTGCGCACCATTCCTATTCAACCACCTGGCTGAAGCACACCTCTGGATCATCAAGCGCAGAGCAAACTCACTCACCCTCCAATTCCCCACAATGGCAGTACTTCCTCGACACCATGCTCAACACATGCCATGACCTAGCCATACCTACCACCACGGAAAAAGTTGAAGGTCCATCACCCACGATCACGTTCCTGGGCATCACCTTGCTGGACGATAAGCTACAGGACCTTCTTCAAACACTCCCCGCCTGGTTCCACCTACATTCGTGCACAAAACGGGAGTTGCTATCCCTCATCTGCACCCTCAGCTTTGCATGCAATTGCATTCCAGCAGAGGGTCGCATCTTCCACCGCTGCACGGCATGATCGATTTAAGCACAACCGTATGCACGCTTAGTGCATCAGGCTATCCGATGCCTTCCGCCTCGACGCAACATGGTGGTGTGACTTCCTACCAACATGGAACGGTACCACCTCATGTCTCGAAACAAAGGGGACTCTCTCGCGCGACCTTGTCCTTGACACCGATGCCTCGCTTATGGTCGGATCTGGTGGCTACTACAAAGGTCACTGGTTCATGCACTGTTGCCTGGCCAGGCATTTTCCAAACCTCAATCAAATGAAAGGAGATGTACCCAATACTGGTCGCCTGTTCAATTTGGGGCCATCACTGGCATGGCTGCTGCATGCTGTTTCATTGCCACAATCAAACTGTTGTGCATATCTGGAAAAAACGTACGACAAGATGCCCCAACACCATGAAACTAGTAAGAAGCATCTTTTACGAGGCAGCCAAAGGAAATTTCCATGTTATGATCACCCGTGTCAGTGGAATTGATAACTCAATTGCTGATGCACTTTCTTGTTCACAGATGGAGAGATTCAGAACACGGGTGACCAAAGAAGATGCTGGCCCTATGCCTGTACCAACGGTTCCTGTGTCCATTCCGTCCACTACTGCACTGACAGAGCTAGCGATGTCTTATATCCATAACAGTGTTGCGGAGAACACGCAATGCACATATGGTACCAATAAGTATGGATACAAAGAGTATGGATACTCTTTGTAATGAGCCTGGCAAAATGAGGACTAGCATAAAAAACCATTAAGGTGTATCTGGCCGGGTTGATGCATCAACATGTTGAACATGGATATGTTGATGACGAAATGGCACATGCTCTTCTGCAATGGACACAGCAAGGGATCAGGCGAAGCGTAAGAAAAGTGTGCCAGCAGCGACTACCAATCACCATTGACCTACTCTGCCACCTCAAGGAATGCCTACGCCAGCGCAATGACATGTGCAGCAATGACAACTCATGATATGGGCAAGCTTCACACTGGCATTCTACAGCTTCCTGAGAGTAAGTGAGTTCACCTCTCGAATGCCTACAGAATTCAAAGTAAAAGCCACATTGCTCGCCCAGGGTATAGTACTAACAGACCTGATCAAAATCAGGATAAAATCATCCAAGACAGACCTGTACGCCCTAGGGCATACCATCCGTATTGCTCCAACCGGGACCTCTGTGTGTGTAGTCTGCCTATGGGAAGTATACTGAGAACTGCAGCTTTGTGTTCCCTGAGGAACCGGCATTCCGATTTACGGTCTGCAGAAGGCTCACACGACAAAGACTGAATCAGCTAGTGCCTGCAGGAACTGCGAACCCTGGCAGGAATTACTTACACTAAGCTATATGCCACACATAGCTTCCACGGCGGTGCAGCTACACATGTTTGCAGATGACCCAATTCTGTATTTATAGATCCTGATGCTGCTAAGTGTTTGAATGATGTCCATGACAAATATGTCGTCGTCCCTGCTGATAAAGCTGCCAATAACTTTGTATTTTTCTGTAAGAAGTATTATTTTGAATGTCTTATAGACGAACTTGGTGTAACTAAGACCTCCACCAACTCCACTTACAGACAATCAATGTTCAACAAATCTGAAATTTGGCAAACCATAAGTCATTCATGGACAATTTTAATATTACAACAAAGGATGACCATAATAAGTTGCCTAGCTCATACTGGATACCAAAGCCCCACAAAACACCTTACAAGGCTAGGTTTATCCCAGGATCTTCAAAATGTTCAACAACAGAGTTATCAAAGATACTGACTTCTGTTCTTTGTACTGTTAAACGGGGACTTCAAGCATACAGTGATGTTGTCTTTTCTCAGAGTGGTATAAATCAAATGTGGATATTAAAAATTCAAAGGAACTCTTGGAAAATTTGAAATCAAGATCTATTTCAAAAATAACATCTATTAAAACTTTTGATTTTTCCACATTGTATACCACAATACCATAAATTGAAAGAATGCTTGAAAAACATCATCAACCAAACATTTTTCTACAAAAACGGTTCAGGCCGTTACAAATATGTTGTATTTGGGTATAATTCTACATATTTTGTTAAAAATATTACTAACGCTGAAGTGTTTCATACCGAGAAAAAGACATTATCAGTATGCTTGATTTCCTCATTGACAACATATTTGTTGAATTTGGAGGACATATTTTCCAACAGTGTATAGAAATTCCTATGGGCACTAACTGTGCTCCCTTGCTTGCCGACTTATTTCTGTTCTCATACGAGGCAGAATTTATCCAGAACCTAATCAAACAGAAAAACGTCTCTGTCGCTAGAACTTTCAACCTAACATTTAGATACATAGACGATGTTATTTCAATGAATAACTCTGAATTCAGTGACTATCTCGTTATGATTTATCCTCCAGAATTGGAGATTAAAGAAACTACAGAAACGGCCTCTTCTGCTTCATATCTGGACACTTTACTAAATTTTACTCTAATGGTCGCCTTTCTACTAGGCTATATGACAAGAGAGATGATTTCAACTTTAGTATAATCAATTTTCAACACCTCATCAGTAATATTCCACTCTCACCAGCTTATGGGGTTACATTTCCCAGCTTATTTGATATGCAAGAGCATGCAGTTCATACAGTGATTTTTTAGAGAGACATGGCCATCTCTCTTACAAACTGTTAAATCAAGGTTACACCAGAGCAAGACTTGTCTCTACATATTCAAGCACTTTTTTGGCAGGTATCGCAAGCTGGTAGATAAATACAATATCTCTCTTCGACAAATGATTGCTGATGGCATCGGTGACATTGGGCCTTAGTTAGTGACCACTACCTATCTGACTTACAGCTTGATATATGGCGGGTGCCACATCTGGGGCAGGGTGCGCTTACTATTTTCGAAACACCTGATATCACTTCTTGGTCTTTTGGCCAGAGGTCCATATATATTTCTTTCATGAATTTGACTTTGTTTGTGTACCGTCTATTTACTGTCTTTCTGTGCTGTTTTGTGTCTATGTTTACAACTATTATCTTACGAATTCTGACTTTGTGTTATTGGATTATGGATTGGTATGATTGTGATTATTCTACAAATGCTGCCAAAGACTGGCTCCTAAAGATACTAGGCAGATGGAGGAGTGACATGTACCAGATCTACATCAAAACACCCTGAGAGACCCTCGACGTGGTACCGAAGGCATTCGCGAAAAGGAGAGGGACATTCCGACAAATGGACATGGGACTTGATTCTCGGCAGACGTTGCAAATGGTGAACAGCACAACATGAACTGTAGAGATTTGAAACGTTAGGAACAATGAACATATGCTACTGATATCTTCCAGTGGTGTGTGGTCACCATACAGGAGGGAAGGTGGCTGTATTACTGCTGCACTGCAGCCATGCATGGCCACCCTCAACGAAATTACCATACATCAAAGATACATCAATTGCACATGATGTATACATCAATGAAACATCATGTGTACATAAAAAACACATGGTATGTACATCAAAGACACATAATTGTGTGAGGATATACACATCAAAGGTACATCCATGATATAAGGATGTATACATAATGTAGTATAGATTTGGAACCAAATGTGTACAATGTACATGATGTGTACATCAAAACCAACATCATGTACATACATCGTGTATGGATTCCAAACAAAATACACACACATGATGTGTACATCAAAACCAACATCATACATACATCACACATGAACCAATGTATAAATGATGTGTACATGAAAACCCCATCACAATTGCGTTGAGTGCTGCCTAAGCCTACCACATTTCTGATTTAAGTCAATCAAGTCTTTTCATAAAAATGCAAGTGACATTGACTATATAGACTTTGCAAGAGACAAATGAGTTTTGGACCGTTTCATGTGTGTACTGTCAGATGTGACAAAATATTCTTATGTGTTATAGTTAAGTCAAAAACTCTCAACATTTATTGTCTTTAAATTTTCCTATTTCCAGAGCAGATTTTATAAAATTTCATTTGTCGACCCATCATTTAGTAACAACTACAAAGTTAAGGTTTCAGTCTGCCACATAACCCCTCATTTGGGGGCGTGTCTGGTACCAGCGATTTATTAGCCCTAGTGAATGGCAAACATTTGCGGTACTAAATCATTACGAAAGGAGAATTTTCCAACAATTTCACAAGAGTGAAATGTTACCATCATATGTATATTTATCAATTTTGATTCAGCTTTGAAATTTTGCCGCTTTGTTAATCAAGAATGTTGGAAATATTTCCATGAAAAAGTGGTTCAACTGATGTCTCAGCTGGCTTAAACCCTGTGTTGGATATTACCATGCAATCACAATTGACGATCATCAAGACATACACATGAGTTTGCATCACAGACATTTGTAATGAAAATCATAATATATGACGAATAAATGCAATAAAAACAGCAAATTTTAATTTTGTTGTTATTCTTTTATTGATTACACTAATAAAGTTGTCAGGTTGACTACATCACAATATGCTTTGCTTTTCATCAGGAATTATTTTTTATTGTACTGCACAGGCTGTAACTTGTTTTACTTGCAAGGCAACCTATGCCCTAAAACTGGCCAGAATAATTTTGCTATCAAAGGACACTTTTTTGAGTTAAAGGACTGAGAACTCTTTTTATACTAAATCTAAGACTTACCTCTACATCAGAACCAAAGCGCAAGACAAAGATCTCTGATGTTCAGCTTACAGACACCTAATTTAAAGTAGACTAGATATTTAATAAACATAGTAGAAAAATCACGACTTCAGCTTTTCTTTTGAGTCCAAACTTATATTTATGAAATGTCAATCCTCACACACTACTGATCCTGTTTGCAACTTCACACTTAAAATGTCCTGCTCTAGAGATCTAGAGAGCTGCCTGTTCTGTTGTTCAGTTTTCCAGACCCTAAGAATGATAGGAGGGAGAAAGAAAATATGATTCAAAAGATAATTCAATCTCAATAATATCAACTAAAAAAAAATACAAATGTTGACAGACAGTGTTCCAGTAGTCTAATGCTTATAGCCCTTTCAGTTCTTTTTTTTAACTCAGTGGTCCAAGTACATACAAAAATGTACCAGAAGTGCATATACACAGTACAAAGAGCTACACAAAAACCAAATGAAATTAAAACATTTTAGTAAATGAAATGTAGTCTTGACTTTTTCGCAAATGATGATGAATACTGGAACATCATTGCATTCAAATTGTTGCCCTGATCAAAAAAATAATGATGCTGAGGACCTATATATGAAAGAGTTATCCCAGAAACAACAAATACAGACACATTCATGATCCAACAACCGCAAATTGCAACCAATGAATAAATAAACCTGGAGACATCAGTAATGACAACCTGTTAGAATGACAATTTTTTTTTTCAAATACACTAAATTTCAACTCAACTATGCATTTATTATGAACTTACCTGCATAACTGAAATATGCGACTGCGTACTCCGTCCATGATATATTCAATTTGGGGAGGTATGTAAGGGTGCCAGAAATCGACAAGTGCGGGGCCAAAGTGAGGGCCAGCACAATCGAAGTGCGAGCGAATGTGAGGGCTTGAAGTGAGTGCTCTCACAATCGAAGTGCGAGCGAATGTGAGGGCTTGAAGTGAGGGGTGCCTTGAACCGATCAAATTTGGGCTCAGGCATACGAAAAATGAGAGTCAAAGTCGTTTTCAACGTTGAATGAAAACTTACTATCTCCAGAACACAGTCGTGGCGCGGCATAGCTCTGTTAACAGTTGAACGGCTAAGCGCGGAACGGGTACACAATGACATGCGTACAGATCCATGACCCATTACATCACTTCCGTCTTTTTCGTTAACCTTTTCGTGTTTTTTAGTCAATGCATTTCAAATATCACAGATATCCTTTTTATTATTAATACATGCAACTCAAGGGAGCGATACTTCTTCTGGTACCATTGTACGACTATAGCGCAACTGATAACTGTGACTTCAGTCAAACCAGTTCACGACCTGGTCACGTGAACTCTGATACTGTTTATCCGACATGGCGTCGTATGCGGAGTTTTTGCCGGAGAATTTTTGAAGAAAGAGGAAACTTTTTTGAAGAAATTTTAGAGTGGCTTGTTCACCAGATAAAGTAAGATCATGGGAAAATATATTTTTGGAGACTTGTCTGGTTCTCTATGATTGATGTTTTGAGGATAAACTCTGAGAAATCAGACAACAGCAAATGACAAGTTTTTTTTACGTTAGTACTTTACAGTATGCTTTTTATTTTCTCTGTACACAAAGTTTGATAATCATTTCAAAAGAGCAATAAGTATCAGAATATCAGGAGTCATGAATGCTTGTACATGTAACCTTTACATTTTGTTAACAATAATGGATATTCTACCTCAATAAAGTATGCCATTTTGGTCAACGAGCCCTTGCATATTGTTCACTGAATCAATCTCATGGTCAATTATATTGTCACAGAAATCATAGCTATAATCTCTGTGTAGTCAGCGATTGACCAGTTATTAGATAGAAATTTGACTGTCTCCTTTGTTTCATAGTATATAATCCGAAAGCTCTGCGATCTTGCATCACATTCATACGTTGTTTGTCTGTAGCGGAAATGATTGTGCAGTCTCCGGCTCTGAAACTTTTAAGCCAACGACTTGATGATTAGAACAAGCAATCTATCGGCGAGCAACACATCGCGACCGAATCACTTGCTGTAAAACAAATATGCATCAACGTCCCTCCCGTGGGTGGAGAGACGGTGTATGCATGCATCGTGTATCAGCCTTGAAATAAACATTAACTCTGTGACAGGCATGTAGGATGCCAAAGAAATTTTGTGCATTTACGTTTTACACTATCGCCTACTCATTGCCGGGACTAGTTCAGGAAACGGACACACACAAGCAAGAAATGCCGTTCAAACAATAAATACATTTATTACATGAGAAAAACTATGTGCAAAATTGATAAAACATTAACAAAAGAAATTCAAAGAATTTTCAGTTCATGCGCGGAAGAAACTTCGGACGTCGCGTTTGTCGATACAATTGCCCTCTTCATCGAAGTCAAACCCGTCGAAGTCTATCTCGTCATCTTCCCCCTTGTCATCAAACACGAGTCCTACAGCTTCATTTGATAAGTCGTCATCGAGTACCGGAATCTCCTCGGAAATCATGATGTCTTCAGTTCTGTCGAGCGCATTCGCGATACCCGTGGAAAGGAACGATTTTTTCACCACGTGAAATGAGCGAATCGTACTTGATCGACACGTTCAAAAACTCGACTATCGTAATGTTCATGTTATGGTAGCCAAATGGCATTGAAATATTCGATTCGTACTTGATCAAGATGTTCAAAAATCTGCTTATGACAGTAGCAAAATGACAGTTACGAAAAGACGGTATTGTACTAGATCGAGACGCTCAAAAACCCAACTCTTATAATGTTCATTTACATAGCGAAATCCAAGTGGAATTTTATCGCCAGGAACGATAGAACTGTTCCCGATTGAAATGTTCCAACATCAAATAATAGTGTGCTTGTTTTGAGGTTTGATACTTCACTTTGGCACTTGTTTGTGACTTCGATAAGCAACATAGGTGTCTTGGATATCCTTGTCTCATTACATGACAGTATTGTTCCAGTCAGAATTTGGGTGTACCCCCTTGGGGGCGTTATAAACGAACTAACAGCAAATTACGAATCGATAAAATAATCCTGGGGGGCGTTATAATCGGGCGGGGTTTTAGAATCGGAGGAATACGGTACAACAACTTAATAAAAGACTTAGTCGATCGTAAGAAAGGTGGTGTTGAAACATATTTCAACTGAACGCAGTGGCTACTATTTCCCAGTAAAATATGTAACTTTCACAAACTCTCTCTCTCTCTCTCTCTCTCTCTCTCTCTCTCTCTCAGCTTGTATAAAAGTCGAAAGTTTTTGCTTCCGAAGGGGCGCACGCATAAAATACTGAACATGTAACTAAAACTCACCGTTGAAAATTTTCTGACTTTCAAAATTAAGCCGGTTGTACTGTCAACAATAAATAAGACTTGGGTCTTGGGGACTTTAGTCCAAAGGTTAGTTTTCTGTTAATTAGTTGTAGTTAGGTTTGCAGTGTTTGCCCCATAAGCCAGCGACTAATGAGAAACCACATCACTCGGGTTTCGAAACGCAAGTGTCAAAGGGGCACTCTATCAACTTTGTAACACCATAGGTCCGGCTGCGCCTCGCCATAAGCTTTCCCCACACAAACAAAACGTTACTGTACACACCAATCTAAACTTCCCTACAAATATCTGAAGCGAAACAAACATTTCAATAACACAAAAATCGGATAAGAATGTAGGAACACATGCATTTTTGAAACGAATCAAACACAAACTCGACACAAAAACATTTTGGATAGTTAGGTTGGGAGCGTCTCTCACATTCTTTGCATTCGAGTCAGTCCTTGAAAGTCAGGTTTGACGAGAACTGTAAGGTGGTGAAATCTCCGATATATATCGGATATTTACCCGCGATTTGACAGAATCTAGTATCGAAGCTAGAGTCATTTCTTAGAAGTCGGGTTTGGCCAGAACTGTGAGGTGGTGAAATCTCCGATATATATATATATCAGATATTTACTTGCGATTTGACAAAATCTAGTATTCTCTAGTATCAAAGCTAGAGACAATCCTTGGAAGTCGGGTTTGGCAAGAAGTGTGAGGTGGTGAAATCTCTGATACATTCGGATATTCGATTGCGATTTGACAGAATCCAGTATCGTCTAGTATCTAAGCTAGAGTCAGTCCTTGGAAGTCGGGTTTGGCCAGAACTGTAAGGCACAGCGCAAGTCATACTAGTATCGTTTAGTATCGATATTTGTGGCGAAGGGAAATTTGTTTTGGTGTGACTGATGAAAAGACAAGCAGACACGACGTGTTCTGTAATTCTGCTACAACACACACATTTTATTCCGTGGTTCTACTTTTATATATACACCAAAGCATAGACCCTCGAGAATAACGGGACAGGCAACTGCTGTGTTTTTTTGTGCGATCTATCTTGGAATATATTAAGTTTATTTGCCAAGCAGTTTCTGACAACAATACTTCGTACTTAACACTGAATCTCATTAACGATCAAACTGACGTTCTGAATATGTACACTTTGCTCTTGCATGGCACGTTCCGAGTAATGACACAGAGAATTTTTAGGGTTTTTTGATACCAGTCATGGTGAATGTTCTGGTAACGATGAAGATCACAGTTTTTCTCGAGGGTATATGACCAAAGTTAAATGTCAAAGTTGACATAAAATAAAAAACAACGGAAAGGTCAGATTTGCATATTGTGGCTTCATTTAACTAACAAATAAACTAATAGATAAACTGACGCTGTGAAATCGTCATTAGTATGTGTACAGAACCCTGGATAATAAACAGAAAGTATACTATCTGTTTTGCATTATTTCTGTCGGATTTCCATTCCAGACAATATTAGAGTCCCCAAATCGCCGATAAATATCGGGTAAATATCGGAGATTTCACAGATCCGGCGTGCCGAGGCACAGGGCAAGTCATTCTTGTATCGTCTAATATCGATATTAGGGTACCCACATCGCCGAAAAATATAGAATAAATATCGGAGATTTCACAAATCTGGCGTGCCGAGGCACAGGGCAAGTCATTCAAGTATCGTCTAATATCGATATTAGAATCCCCAGTCGCCGATCGTCGATTTAACAGACCAGGCATGCCATTGCACCAAGCAATATATTCTGGTATAGTGCAGTATCGATATTACAGTCCCCCCAAACGCCGGTGAGTATCGGCGGTTACACAGACCACAGTCCCTCTATCCACATGTGGATAGAGGGACTGTGCACAGACGCGGCTTCCCATTGGACAACCGCAGTTCATTCTATCGTCTATTCCCGAAATCGTCGATATGTCAAACTTCGATACTAGATTGTAAATATCCGTTATTTAAAAATTGTGCAAAGTCGCACCTTCCTATGAGTCGAGAGACACTTGAGATTTTGAACGACGTGATCAGTCGTGTGTCATTGTCATGGCATTAATTTCAATAACGATAATCGCCCGATGGGATTGTCTCAAGTTTAAAAGCTTTACAAAAAAGTGTTTTTTCAGTCCTTTGAATGTGCAATCGCTCCCGATCAGCCAGTCGCCGATTTTTAAAATCAGCCAGACATTATATTCTTAAAGAAACTCAACGATTTAAAGATTACAAAATGCCTCATTCAAATTTTTACGGTGTTTGACAATTTTTTTCCGTTAGGGACGTCATGTACTTTAATAGCCGTTCGCTCATATCATGAAGCTTCGATTGATGCTGTAGCTCCATGCATGCTCATACACAGGGCTGTGCCGTTTACACTTCAGTGGAGATCGTATCGCGCTTTTAGAAGTGACGTTGATCACAAGTCTTCATTTGATCAAGGTGAATTTAGTACTGTTTTTCGCAAGTCTCAACCCTCAAATACGCTCTCACTTCGATTGTGAGAGCCCTCACTTCAGGCCCTCACATTTGCTCGCACTTCGATTGTGAGAGCACTCACTTCAAGCCCTCACATTCGCTCGCACTTTGATTGTGCTAGCCCTCACTTTGGCCCCGCACTTGTCGATTTCCGGCACCCTTACATACCTGATTTGGGGTATATTCTTGACAGCGGTTGTCCATCTATGCCACAGTGCCGCCGGTACATGGATAATATTCAAATTTTGACAGCATATTATTTGTACTTGAATAAGTTTTGTCAGAGTGATAGGCCATAATTGCTTTCAAAAGGACTATTGAAACAGGTTTAAGCTCTCGTGAAAGTTTTTTTCCGTGCAAGTATTTGTTGTGCCTACTAGCCCGATGGGCTGGCGTAATTTAGGAGAGAAGCAATTTTCGATCAGCATTAAACGAAATGTAGAACCACACTGCATTCAGCAAAATGAACACAGAGACGAACTTTCTGAGCCTTGCTATGTAACTCACATGAAATGCCTCACCCAGGTTCCAATTCAAAGAACGTATGCTATTCTGGGGTGAAGAAAACATAGTTATAAGAAATTACAGTTTGAATTTAATCTCGAAAAAAGAAAAACAATCCAACTATTTAGCGTCAAGCGTCTACGTAAAAATTCAACTGATGTTGGTTTACTACAAGGAGACATGGGTCGTGCACTGTACACTAACTGCTATTCGGTGAAACTAACACTAACACTAACTTTTTCAATTCTGGCACCAGATTTTTCACCTGTAATGAATATATTTAGTCTGAGAGACCGTTTCTCAAACTTCTGGTTAGACTGCTCCATGTCTGTGGGCATATCAAAACATATAGTAAAATGAAGGATTAAATATCAGTAGACCGTCGCGCTGAGTGGTAGGGCTGTTGGGATAGATCATGGGATGATTGCCTGGCTTGGCCAGCTTACCATAACTTTTGGAACTTAGCTGCCGTGAAAAGCCAGGCGACTGGGAGCCAGTTTACCTTCCGGTAAAAAGCCTGGAAGTGAAGATACAGCTCGCAGCTTGACAAGCATGAAGAAGGACTGATAATTTATGCAAAACTCGTGAAGTTGACGCTTTGAAGGCTCATTGTGAGAAAACAAAAGCGAATTTTAAAATCCAAGACTTTTTTTTGGCTCAGTATACCAGCTCTCAATTGCCGTAAACGGATCACCAACTAAGGTCTATTGTATACAGGTAAAAATCGCCATTTATTCACATAAAATTTCTAGTCTAAGAGTAAAATTTCCAAAATATCTTGTTCCAATAGTGACCAAGATGGTATCGATACCGTAAACTGCAAAACCTATCCGATCGGGCATTTCCAAGCACAAACATGGGTTACTGCCTATGCCACAACGCACATTGTTGTTGTGTATAGACAACAATTCTTTCTATACTATCTGACCATACTGTCTTAGAGGCGGCTTTGTCTGACCGGGAAACATGAGGAGATACGAGAGTTCTAAATATTACCTTGGTGGTATACTTCTATGGTATTAGAGCACGGTCTCTGCACAGATTGTTGAATGACAGTGACAAAAGTTAGTACAAACGATGTAAAATAGGAAAGTCATGTTGATGAGGTGTGCACTACACTGATGACCAGCTGTTTTTACAGACTCCCTGTTAGTTTCACGATCGATCTAGCAGATTACACAGCACATGGGTGCCTGTGGTTTCTCCAATCATAAGAGAAACAAGCGAACTAGCGGCCGATATAGCTCCGCTGTGTTTATGTAGAGAATAACTATTTTTGACACATGTTGATGAAGAAGGTGGAAAATCTTTGATAGCTCAATGCAGTGGCCACAGAAAAGTGGCTAAAATAAGCTGCAAAAATACACATTGAAGATTTCATCATACTTTGAATATATCACATTGGATCATCCCTAAGAACATGCCAACCAAAGCTATCTGATGAGTAGATTTGTGAGAATAAAATTTTCAGACCAAAAATGGCAACAATGGCCCCCAAAAATAAAAATTGCAGATTTCATCATAATTTTAAAAGATCAAATTTAGTTCATCTATAGAAACCTGTATACCAGTACTTTTTGATAAATACATTTTTTGACCAAAAATGGCAAAAATTGCCCCAAAATTACAAATTGCAGATTTCATCATAATTTCAATAAATATCATTGAGGTGATCTGTGGGAACAACTTGCAAAGCTATCAGATGATTAGTTTTGGAAATACACATTTTTTGACC
>LD348700.1:134497-156732 GCA_001465055.1 Ptychodera flava | reverse complement strand
AAACTTAAGTGAGGTCACCCCAAGTGAACTGCATATCAAATTTCAAAGCAATCGGACTTGCGCTTTCAGAGAAGAAGGCAATTGTTGACAGACGACGGACGACGACGACGACGACGGACGACGACGGAGAATCAGCCTATTTGATAAGCTCCGCGTCGCTGACAGCGGAGCTAATAAATGCGTCTGTAGAATTATTGTTCGCAATTTACTGTCTTTGAAGACTTAACACCACTGATCCTAGATTATCTCCATATAGTTTGACGCGGTCACAAGGGAGTACATCGTCATTTTTCACCTCCTCGCATGATATAAATATGAAGCTATGGAACGGGTGTCATGATCGGTTGACGATAATTTATGAGTGAAAACTAGGAAAGCTTTGAAATTGCCACAAAAATTCTGCATTTTTTGTCGTGGATCGTACTTGTGGAAATTTTAAAACAGTATTTGAGCTAATACCAACCACTGGAGTTGAAATGACTGGTACAGACCAGTGATCAGTTCCGAGTTCACAGGCATTCACTTCTTGCATTGAAAAATAGAAAATATCTCAAGAAAAATTATTGCTTGTCTTCTGTGATGTGTTGTGGCATCAACATACCACCGGACCGTGACTTTCCTGATGGTCACAATCATCGAATAAATTTCTCTTAGACATCACGTTTTCTCTTCAACATCACGTCTCTCTCCGATCAGTGATGTCATCTTTATTTAAGAAATTTATTAAATTATCGATCGGATTCAAAAATCACAACATACCGCACCCAGCCCATCCAGCCAGAGAAACATTTTTCAGTGATAGGCTATTCATTGCTTTGTATACCAAACAGGAAGACATGATTTATATATAAAGGGGACGCCATGAACACTCAATCCCGACGGGTATTTATATAGTTATCTCAAAAACGGGAGTCACGACTGTGATTAGATTATTCAGAGTCAATTAACCTTGAAACGGACCAACCGATAGCACACAATTACATACAATCTAGGTCTAGTATCCTGTGACACTATGGTGAGTTTCCGAGTTCCCTGTTGCGGTTTGGAAAACGACCTGCCGACAGCTGATGACAAAACGCGCTCATGCTTTTGATTATAGACCCTGGAGCGATGTTTTGATGGATTTCAACCTTCCTTACCCTATAAACAACTTGAAACTAAAATGAAAGACGAAAAAATATCCGTGAACAGATGAGAGATTTCCTGTAGAAACTTCAGATATTTACTGAGGCGGATCATCTATTGTTTTAAATTCATCAGCGGATCATAGAAGTGAAATTACCTCAATGGACGGATGGATCGGAGCACCGAGAATATGGCATTTCCCGTTCGATTTCCAAAACATCATCGTGGAGTTTCTAACAGAAAGAAAACAAATTGAAACGACAACTGATATCGTGTCATTTAAATACAGGCTTTTAATTGTTCATTCATTTTAGTTATTATCGTCGTGCCGTTTTGAAGATTTTTGAGGACCTAAACGACATCATGTGTTGGTCCATTGCCATGGAATCCTATGTCAACGAAAGGCGGTGACTTTTTCAAAGTTGAATAAAATTTCCTTTCTGGTTGTGTTAGTCAATAAATTGAAATATTTTTGTTCCCAACTGATCATAAACCCTCGATTCTCCCGTTTGTAATTCGATATGTACTGACTCATTCTTTCTCTTCTTTGTTGATCGATAAAAGTAATTTAATCTTCAATACTCTGTCCTAATTTGATAGATGTAACATCTTCACCTATATTGTCATTAGTTTTTATTACCAACGTACAAAAACTTGGGTCTATGATGGCATGAATGGCCGTACTTTATGCATTGGGAAGATATATTCATGTTGCAGTCGGCCCGAAAAAAACCCGAGGATGTTTAGGCGATAACAAAGGCGATGACTCAGTTGAATAAAACAAAACTAAACTTTCTGGACATCATATTTTTATCTTGGCGTACACTTGTTGGTTCGATGTGCGACCGTACGCAGATCGCCCATATTCTCCATAAAACTAGTCAAAACAATTCTGCGACAAATCCGTGATGTTGTCTCGTGAATGTCCTTGAACCCATAGCCGCGACCATTGTTTTTTATCTGTTCCGTGCTTGATGATTGGTAGAATTGATGCATCAAAATTTGAAGACACATGTGACTAAATCCTGTGATTGTTAGGCAATTGACGGTGTGTAGGGGCGAGATGGAACGCAACAATCCAAGGACCAAGCTAGGGAGCACCATGCATGCTTTCTAAACAATGAGCCGCGTGTTTCCATATCTATATACCATACGAAATCCAGCTTTGAGTTTGACCAATATTCCTGTCCTGTTTCAGAGGATAACTTTCGAGCTGCGTAACGGATGTTTAGGTTCAGATATCCGAATCTTTCATTTTCGAAAGGCTTATTGATTTACAGAGATAAAACTGTTGTTATTAGTTTACATGTACATAACCCAGCACATGGGGCAAAGCCAAATACCTACCAGGTTGGAAAATTTCAGCGAGTCACATCCATTCGGAAGCAAAAACGTTTACAGACTGTTTTTATAGTGTTAAATAGCTCCAGGCCGTGACATGTCTCTAGTTACGAAGAAACTTCGTAAATTGAAATAGACATCGACATTGAGCGGTGATCGTGAACCGTTAAATAAATGTCGGCAAAATAAAACATCAAATGGCTGAACTTTTGGGAGAGAGAGAGAGAGAGAGAGAGAGAGAGAAGGAGGGAGGAAGGGAGGGAGAGAGGGAGGGGAGGGGTTTATGCAGTTGCGAACTGATCATGGTCTTTAGGATGGATAAATGCAGGGTCGGTTTTCACATTTGCGCTGCACAGATATCGAAAATGTACAGATACTTTCCTGAAATTTGACTTATTTTATAACAAGAGTAGAACAAAACAAAAAATGTTGAAGTTAGGCTACTCTTCGGATGTTTGACTCGCAAGTTTGCTAAAGTTAGATTACATGTATAGGGCCCTACTTACAGCAAATGGTCGCCGTAGTCTTCTGTTCAAAAAATATATGTTCTTCAATACCACGTTTCTTATGATCGGTGACGTCACATTTTATTATTTTTATAAATATAAATTAAAGGGCCATTATTTGTAACTTTTGACCATTTTTTACCTCGGAAAATTCCATGTTGGAGGCTCATATTTGTTGCAAAATGTTGTTTTACGACGAAACAAACATGATTAGTGATATTATAGCCACATAAAACTGATAATTTTGTTCAAACGTGTTGCCCTTCCGAGCTCGTTTGTTGACGTCTGGCATGCTCAGCGTGCTGGGGAGAACAAAGATAATGTTGACACCGCGATCACGCGATATGTACAAGTTCACGTTTATTGCGGGATCAAAACAACATTGCGTAGTGGATTGCCAGACATCTGGCTACGCAACGTGCCCGGACAATGGACTACGACGTAAGTACCGGGCATAATTAATGAATATTTATTTTGAAATTGCTGTAAATGGCTCGCGCAGGTGCAGAAGAATGCCTATGTTGCAATCCGCGTGTCAACAGAGTTTGTATTTCTGTCCGGACAAAAATTGAAATTTTCGTTGTAAAATCACATGTTATTTAGTTGTAGGGCACGAAATTTTTCCGAATAATATGCGATTCTCTGTTATTTGACAGGCTATTCAACATGAGCCAGTGATCATTTCAATCAAAACTAACGGAAAAATCTCTAGAAGATACAGCTAATGGAACTTTAATGCACCAATTTCAAACCGTAATTATTTTTTCTGGTCGAATTGAGAGACTTTTTAGTAGTTCTGTAGATGAAACAATCAGACACAGCAGAGGATCTTGGCAATAGCACGACGTCTACGCTATCGTTTAGCTGCAATAATTGTACAGTTGCAGCCAGAGCCCTGGGTAAGCCGAATTCGGAAGGTAATAACATCAGTTGCAGCGGCGTCGTGGATTGACTGTCCCTTTGTCATTTCTGTTGAAGTACACCTGTTATTGCTACAAGCATTGCGGGCTTCATGAAATGTTGTTTCTCCGTACATGTCGCCGTTATATTCAGTGAAGTATAATATGTTGTTTGCATGTCAACACATTGGCCTGTGTACAACCTCCTGTGCACACACTAATTGTGACCGTAATTTACACAGACATAAACATTCGATCCCGTCCGTGAATCGTAAAGGTGAACAGGATTAACTTGATCCCAGGTATCAAGTCCCTTGCCTTTAAGGGAGGTGCAAAATTCACAAATTTTGCAGGTATCAAGTCCCTTGCCTTTAAGGGAGGTGCAAAATTCACAAATTTTGACTGCTGCTGAAGCCATATCCTTTCACGATACCGCCAAGTGAGTGTAATCCGTCCCATCCAAACATAACATGGTCTCGTACTTCCGAGACTCCATTCTGAAAACATGTCAAAAATCTTACTGGCAAAAGATTTATTTTCACACCTTATTGAAAGAAAATTTCTGTACTGCAAGCTCCTGTTTGAGAAGTAACTTATGGTTCTGTCTGCTAACTACCTCCATAAGCTTATGTGTCCACGTACGTATGTGTATAGTCCCAAAACAACTACTATTCACGTCATTTTTTCGAGCTGCATTTTTCAGGTCATGTGGTTGTCGTCGTCATGGATATTAATATCTACATTCTACACTGCTAAAGCGTCCTGCTACACAAGTGCGAGTGCTCGATCTTGTTGTGACATTCGGAGGTGTTTTGGCGCAGAGTAGGGGCGCAGTTTTGGGCGGCGCAATATACCGGTGCAAAATTGGGGCGCACTTTGAAATGCGCCGGCGCAGTTTGCCGGCGCACTTTGGTGATTTCAGACCACTTACATACCTGTCAAAATGGTGACCTTGTATGAAAGTTTGGAAAACTAAAGCTTGTATTCTGTAAGAAAATTGTATCTGCCATGAAATGTGAACAAAGGTTGGTACAAGTATGTTAATTTCAGTTGGAATAATTTCCAACCTTGTCCAACCTTGATACAAGTTACCAGCTGGGCCTTCAAGATATTGAAGCAAGCTTGCTACAATGTTGTACAAACTTGGCCCAAGCTGACATAATTCATAAAGGAATCTATGTACATTGTATGGGATACATGTATGTGTCACTGCAAACGTCAAAGCCCATAAGACATTAACATTGATGGCCAGGATCTGGATTGACGAGTGAAGACCAGCAGAGACTGGTCGATGACAGTGTTGTGGCCACAAGCATGCAATGAGGTATTCTATAGATACCAACAAACGGAACCTTTCAGACTTGCCAAGATTGCAAGCTTGTGATATTTTTAAAGCCACGACACCCACAAGTATAAGACCTGCTGTTTCAATCTTTTGTTGCAGTAACTTCATAAATACTGGTGTATCTGAAAATCTTTAAATAACTCTAATTAATTGTCTCGGTCCATCACGAGCCTGTGAAACCTCTCTGCTAACCAATGACCAACTTGCTTTGGTATCAGGACAGCATGAGACAATAATTGACGGATTCACATGACCGAATTTGAATGTCTGATTAGTAAAGATGGTATTCCGCTTATCAAACTTTTAATTTGATAGGATTTATCAGGGCCTGAAAAATTTAATTTTTATCCACTTGTCCCAGGACAAGTAGCCACTATTTTCCTACTTGTCCGTAGCAAAAACTCACTTGCCCTGAAATTTTCTACCGGGGGGTATAAAAAATAATTATGCTCTTACCAAGTAGTATCACAGAACTATATCTTTGATTTATTGCAGTATAACACACCTGACACATGTTTATATGTTTAGATGTCTATCATGTCATATAAGCTTCAATAAAGGTGTTGGTTCACTTTGCAGATTTTTCAAATTCAAAATCTGGCTGTGTATTAACACGTGGGCCAGGCAATTTGTGACCCCCTACATGTCTGGACCTCTCACAACTCACTAGCCACCTTGCTATTGCAGCATCAGGATTGAAGGATTCAAGATCTGGACCTTCTGACATTACAAAAAGTTGTCTTTGAAAATTCGTTTGATTCATGGTGGTTCTTAATTCTGTCTTGATCACATTGACTTTAGAGAAACCCCTCTCACATGCACTTGTACTAGGATAGATAGTAAACATGTAATCAAGCAGCTTTTTCATGGGGTCACCCACTATGCTGACTGACTGTAGTACAAGTGAATAAACACTGAGAAGAGAGTTGGCTCTGAACCTCCTGCAGTATAATTTGAGGGCCAACCAATCTTTACAAACAGAATCTCTTTCAAACTCTGTGAAGTATGAAGATACACAAGTATCATACATCAAATCATGCATATCATCATTTCCATAAACATATATTTCCTCAGTACCCAGTGGCCAGTTGTGGAAATTTAGACACTGAAGTTGTTTCAGTGGTGGCTCATTCAAGTTATCAAATCGGTCACTGATATAGTTTACAGTATTATCAATAAAATCTGTATATTCAGACACTGTGTACTCAGGTGCCAATGCTTGCCCACTGATTTCTATTTCACCAAACTTTCGATCATCAACATTGTAATTTTGCAAGAAAAATTGCATGTTCTTCCCAGCAACAGATTTCAGAGCATTTAATCTGACTACAGTTTGTTCAAGTTTATCAGGAAGTTCAGTTATGAGCAAATCTTCAAGTTGAAATGCTCTAGATAGATCTGATACAATGGGTAGGTAGTCAACCAGAAAGAACATCATCTTCAGAAACCGGACAGATGTAATTCCTTTCAAAAACCCCTTTGCACGGTTTGCATCATCAGCACGGTTTCCGGCAGTGGCGTTGTGTTGTAGATGAAGTACAACTGATCTCAGATTTCGAGATATGGCTTTGACGGCCCTTTCTTTACTCAATAGCCAGCGAACTTGTTTGACAGACGAGAAGTGCGCTAAATCTGTCTCAAAGATTCTCGAGATCTCGGCTAGTTCTCGGCGACATTTCGGCGAAAAATGATAGAAAGAAAAAATGCCCTTCAGTATTTCTTCAAAGTCTGTCATTATTTTCAGACGTTTAGATGCATCTAAAATGGAAAGCTCAAGCTTATGAGCAACGCAGTGAATTCCAACTACCGACGGTATTATTCCTTTGATTTTGGTAACAACTCCAGTTTTCTTCCCCATATTTACGGACGCGCCATCAAAATTAGCGCAGAGAAGGGATGGCGTCTTTCCGCTGTCGGGGTGAAGGTCCTGCATATTCAGATCGACTTCCGCGAGGCCTGTCACCAACGCATCGAACACTCCCTGAGACTGCGCATTCTCCACTTGGACAACGCTGACTTGTCGTGTTATTGGCAATTTCTCTTTTCCAACATAACGAATGTACGTTATTTCTTGCTCAACAACGGATCTATCGGTGCTACCATCAGCTAGTGCACTGACGAAATTTGCGTCTTTAATCTCTCCAGAAATCCGCCGTTTCAAATTATCGGCGATAGACTGCATAAACGTTGTGCAACCGTGCGTATTTATGTAATAGTGTCCGAGCGGTAAACCATTTTTGAGTTGAACACGGCACAAGAACTCGAAATCTGAAAATGGCTTTCCGGCCTTTATGACAGCATATGCGGTATTGAACAAATATCTCAATTTATCCTTCTGTTGTGCGTCCATTTTCGCGAACGACTTGGCAATTGGTGTGTCGAGTACACTGCACGTAGACTGAACGTCTTCCACAGACGAGCGGAAAGTTGACTGCGTATCAGTTTGTTGTCAGTAATATTGGCGAGTACAGAACAAATGTTCATTTGTGATATCGTGCGATTTCAGCGCGTCGATTCTAAAACTTGAAGTACCTCTCACTAAAGCACTGTTTTTGTCAGAGATATGCGGAAACTTTCGACAATATGCACAGTACATCGTCTCGTTGCCATCGTCGTAAGTCACCCATGGCCATGACGTCACCCACTGTTTTTGAAACTTACATACACGTTTCTCACGGTCATATTTCCGATCTTTTGAAAGTTTTTCCTCGCTCCGTGGGCTCTCTTTCTCGTCAGTTTTCTTCCTCTTATTTCCGTTATCGAAAAGTTCTTGACCAATTTCGTTGCTGCCATCTTTACGGGTAACAGTAATTCCAAATCTGAAGAGACTCATCATGGATACGCCTTTGGCTAGGGACGATGCTCTACTGAACAAGTGTATGGCGAACAATGCGTTGCCGCCAAAATACGGCATTTTCCCAAATTGATACAAATTGATACAAAGTTTAGAAAAGAAATGTCGCCGATTTTATTTCACTCGCAGCTTTACGGTATTTTTTGACTCGGCAAGGTCACGCGTTGCCGAGCAATTTGATCATACTATTCAAATTACATGAACTTCAAGCTGTGATAACGCACAAAGTCAGACGACACAAAACTTCTACACCGTGATCTTCCGTCTGCCCGCGGACAAGTAAGGGTCTTTTTTGTACAAGTCCGTATCGGAAATTAGTCTGTCCCGGGCATCGGGCTAGCGTAATTTTCAGGCCCTGATTTATGAATGAAAGTACCCTAGAAATCATTTGCATATCTCAAAAGTAATCCCAGGAAATAAAACATACATTGTGCCAATATTTTTATTTTTGCAATCTGCAACAATAATTTTGATCAATCCTTATCAAACAAAAAGTAAGAAGACTGTTCATTTGATAAATTTGAAAGTTGTACGGCACCACGAAAAACACGCATATAATGATGTCAAACAGAATTTAAATACCATTGGATTACGTATAAATATGATGATGTGTGTGTTTATTTTAGACCAACAGACTAATACATAGTCCTTTTTCTATTACATGTAAAAAAAAGAAAAAGTAATGCACTGCAATTCAATTGTTTTGTGGTCTTTGCTCATGCATGTGGTTGTATTTGAATGTGTGCATCACATCTTTCCCTTGTTTGCAAAGGTCGGTCCAATGCTATGAATTTCAGTGCACTCCATTGATGTTAAACTTGGCCTTTCATATCTAACATCACACTGTGCTGAAATACCACTAGTTGAGCAGATGTGCACTAGTTTTGGTCAGGTTTGCTCCACACAGCACACCCCAATTAGTTCATGCTCCATGTATACCAGTACATGATGAATTGAACGCCAATCTCTATTACACATGCCTTAGGTTGGGTTTATTACTGAAGTGTTATTGATGTGTAACGATTTATTCTCCATTTTACAGGAATTCATGAATTTGGTAGGCAACATAAGACTTGATCATCTGCCACTACCAATGAGTGCTGTGATAACCAGCCTTAATAGCAGCAGTTGCAAATGGGGAATGAAAAAGAACAAGGACAAAATGCTGTTGATGGTGAAAGGACATTTAAGCCAACTAATTCAAGTCAATGATGATTTGGTAGCACTGTTAGCAAGATATCAAGTAGGTAGTGCTATTGCAGCCAATTTAAGTGATCACAGTGGGAATAAAAAAGTTGAATTCCAAGGTAAGGTTACTCAAAGCAGCCCTGCAGATAGCGAAAGTAATCTGTCAGATTTACACCAAGGTAGATCTCAGAATGTTTCTAAAAATATTGCCAGTAAAGCACCAAATGATTTACACTCCCCAGAGCCTGCAAAAGAGTGTATGGAAAATATTTCCACAGTTGCGAATCTTTCTCAAAATGAGAGTGAAAGAGATTGCATGCACACTTTGGAAACTACCGATAAGAGGTTTCAGAAAACGGAGGTCTTGGGCTCAGGTGAGGCAAAACTTGACATCATGAATGACAGCATCAGTAATATGAGTGGTAATACTAGAAATAATGATGCTTCATCAAAAAATATGAAACCTGTAAATTCAAATGAAGCTACCGGGGGTATGGCTCAATTACCTCAGAATGATGCCACTGAACTAAGACATCAGGACAAACATTTTGACCATGACAAACATGATAATGTACAGCGAAGAACTTTAACAGTGTCTCCCCCTGCTAAGAAAGAAAGGGAAAATGACAGCAACACTGAGAAAACTGAAAGTAATGTTGTCACTGTAGTAACCGAGTCAAAATCCACATCTGAACTACCGGTACCTAGGGCTAATCATGACATTGACCCTGCCGAGGAAGCCAAAGGTTCAGATAATAAGTCCAACAGAAATCATGAACTTAAAGTAAGAAACAGTGAGATGACAGGCCAAGATGCAACAGGAAAAAGGAAAAATGTTATCAATATTAACCAGAATTCATTAAGAATAAGTACTGCTAGATCGGGCAAGAAAATTACAGATAAGCCCAATGCCAGTTTAACAGCTGTCTCTGATCACCCTTTAGTCAACACTGATAGCAATGTAGATAGCTCATGGGATCAGCTGCCTGAATTATCAAAAAATAATGTTGACGAAAGGAAAGACTTTGATAAAACTGTGGAAGGTGTTTCAGCAGAAGGAGTTGAGTGTCTTGGTGTGGTTCACAAAGATATACCCAGCCATAATGAAAATGCAGAAATAAGAGCAACTCATGAACAAGAAAAGAAAAGGGCCAACCAATTCAATGATTCCAAACAGGTTAATGATAGGATGGCAGAAAATTCACAATCGCAAGCATGCGACACTTCCCTTTACCAGGATAAAATAAATGTTAGCCCTGACCCACTTGAAGCAGGCTTAAGTTCTGAAGAAAACAAGAAAGAAAATGATGCTAAAACTGAACATGCTGTACAAGGTGCTGAGAAAAAAGATGGTGGTAATGTAGGCTCTGAGACAGACAAACATCCAGGTGGAGAATCAATGATTGATAGGCCTACTGAAACGACTAAATACCCAGTTCACTTAACATCCACTGATGGAAAATTAAGCTGTGGAAGCAAATCTATTACATTTGAGGGCAGTCAATCATTATTGCATTATGTATTTCTTGTGTATTCACAAAAAATAAGTGACTTGAAAAAGAAACATAGAGTTTCTATAGATTATAAAGATAAAAATGGAACAAAATTTATTGTTGTGCCCCAAAGTTCTTGCACTAATGAAGATGCAAAACAAGTCAGTGAAGATTTGAAGGAATTGTTCAAATGCGTTGAGAAAAATCTTAAATATGGTATCGTAGATTTTAGAAGGCTGGGCATTGATTCCACCAAAAAGGCTAAAGTGATGGACATTATTGCACAATGTGAAAGGGAGAATATGATTGTTCGTGTCCCAGTTGCTGAAAAAAATGTTGTCAAATTATGCAGTGAAAATCAGGAGATGTTGGATGATACTGTGCGAAAGATTAATAAAACCTTAGGGATTGTGCCTCCAAAGGGAGATAGAAAAGTTGGAAATGCAGATGTTAAAGACAATCAGTCAGCTCAACCCATGAAAAACATCAAAGAGTCAGACATGAAATCTAATAAGAAATCAGGCAGAGCTGGAAAAGCTGAGGAAAGTTCAAATCAGTCAAGTAGTGATAAGTTTTCAATAACATCTGATTCAATGAACATGAGCAGTAAGAAGGATGAATCAACTGATAAATGTGAGATTCATGCAATGAAAGAAAATCAGTATGTATTACAATTCTTCTATGACACATGCAAATATGAGATCACAGAGCTTTCAAAATGCTATAATGTTTGTATCAAATGGGACCCATCAATTGATGCAGATACTATAAACATCATTCCAGAAGATGATTGTCTTGCTGAGTCTGTAGAATTGGCAAAAGGAAAATTGAAATCTTATTTTCAAACAATACGTGGATTACTTGAGAAGGAGGTAGTTGATTTCAGCCACAACCCTGACATAACAGAAAAAACTATACAAGAGGCACAAGGGATGTTGGAAATTTACAAAAATGATGTCTCCTTTCTTTTAACACCAAAGGGGAAATTTGTCTTGTTCAGTGATAATAAACGATTGCTGCAGAAGGCTAAAAATGTGGTGGTGTCATCCTTGGGATTACTGTCTCAGAAATCTCACTCAGTAGGGAGCAGTGTGGACAAAGAACACTCACAAACTCCGCTAAAAGAGACAGTATCTGATAGTCCAAAATGTGAAACAGATAAAGCAACCAAAAAAGCTACAGTAGGGGAAGATATGTTAGCTTTTATGTTCCACGTCCACAGAGAAAGTTTGAGTAGTATTGCAAAGAACCATCGTGTAAAATTGGAATGGAATGAGGGTCATGATGTTGTCATAAAACCAGCAAAGGACAATGGCCAATGCACTGAGCAAAACCTAGAAGATGCGTATGAAGTGTTTGTTTCATTTGTGCAAAGCCTTCATACCAAGATGATATCCAAGGAGATAGACTTAAAGAGAAAAGATCTACCTACTAGCAGAATCAGTCAAGCTATCAAAGCAACCCAAGCCACCCATGACAAAATCCATATAATTGATATCAATGAGCAAGTCAGAATATTAGGTGAGGCAAGTGAGGTGAAATGTGCCACAGAGACATTCTGCAGTCACCTTGGTGTAAACATTCCCCAATCTCGTCATGGGGGTCGGAAAAAAGGGGGATCTTTAGGCGTTCAAAGAAGTAACAGTTCAGATGACAAAACCGACCAAAGAAGGAAGGTTTTATTAGAATTTGAGGTGGGAAAAGTAAGGAAAACAAAAGTGTTAGTTTGTCAGGGAGATATCACCAAGGAAAGAGTGGATGCCATTTCAAATGCTGCCAATGAGAGACTTGACCATGGTGCAGGTGTTGCAGGAGCAATTATTAAAGCCGGAGGATACAACATTCAGAAAGAGAGTAATGATATCATTCAAACAATGGGAAGACACCTCAATATAAGTGAAGCAGTTTACACCAGAGGTGGCAATTTGCCATGTAAATGGGTTCTTCATGCAGTTGGTCCTAGATGGGATGAGAGAAATGCAAGGAAAGTGACAGAAGCTTTACATTATTGTTGTACAAATCTTCTGTCATTGGCTGAAAGTTTAGGAGCAAAGTCTGTGGCCATACCAGCTATTGGTACAGGTAGAGTTCTTGTCTTATCTTTCATTTATTTTACAGAAATGATATTAAAACAAATTTGATCCAACATACATAATGTAGACCTTGTTACAGTTATATCATTCATGCATTCAATAAAGTGTAATATGTGTTTGGCACACTGATTTGTTTTTTTAACTGTTAACACTGCTCCCTCTTACTCCAGGACTACTACATAACATAATTTCCTTCAAGACAGCAAAAGCCTTATTGATTTTTACCCAAACTAGAACGGACAGAAGACTATTCCCCTCACCTGGAGGGGTCCTTGAAATAAAAGCTGTTGACCCCTCCTGGGCTCTCAGTTTTGATTCTGTAGCGTTCAACGACATAGTTTTGTGGTCTGCTCCTACCCTTCTGCAAAGTTTCTGCGAGACACGAGCTACATTGTTTCTTAGCTTGCTGTTTTTCATAGCTAAGTCCTTTTTAGACCACAGTTGGTAAATGTATATATACCAAAGAGAGCATGTATGGAATGTAGACAGCGTCTGTATGTCTGTACATGCATATGTATGGATATATGTATGTATGTATGTACATATGTATGTGCGTATGTATGTCCGTCCACATCAAAAATACACGAAAACTGCAGCATCTGCCATTATACTATTTGGTGTACAGGTGCACAGGTAGAGGGTGAATTTAGCCAAATAAACATATCAGTGTCAAAAATATGCAAATGAGGTAAAAAGGAAAATCCTGCAAATTGCTTAAACTCTATAATCACCGGCCAGATTTGGTTTGAACTTGGTATGCAGGTTCTTTAAGGTGACTTATGTAAGATTCGTTCAAATTGTGGTGAAATTGTAATAGTTATATTTTTGGGGCAATTTTTCCCGTTTTTCATCAAAAATATTCTTCTCTGAAAGTGCTTGTCCTATTGCCTTGAAACTTGGTATGCGTGATCCTAACCTCTGTCAGATTTGTTGAAATTGTGGTGAAATTTTCAGCTTTGTATTTTAGTGGCAAATTATCTCATTTTTGGTCAAAACATCATTTCCTGTATATGGCTATTGACACCCCTTGACCGGTGACTTTAATCAAATACCATCAGAATCGACCCAAGTTACGATGTCCAGTTGCCTAGCGGAGAGGCCACAGAGAGAACCACTCGGCTAAATCTCCACTCCCAAAAAAGAGTGGTTCAATAGCCGGCTAAGTTGTTACAATTTTCTGACTGAGACCCCTCCACACGTTGTAGAGTTCGTGAAGCACACACGCACGCATGCTCACAATCACACATCGCACACACAAACTTTATCGAAGCGAAGAAACGAATTTCATCACTTTAACCGGGCTAATGATAACCTCAGGGACAATTCTGTCCACCAGCAGTGTTACCAACCAATTGTTTGAATTATGTATGTAGGATCTGCTTGTCCTAATGATATAGAAGTTGATATGCATGTTCATAAAGATGGCCTCCAGTACCTAAGTTGCAGACCTTATTTGCTTTTGTCATCCTTGTTTTTTGGGTTTAAATATTTTATGAATGGACACACACCACTTAATCTACAAGTTTTTCGTCAGTTCAGGCGGGGACTAACAATCATATGACTTGCACTGAAAAGATTGTCTCACCTTGGACTTACCAGTCTCCTTACCCGAGGCTGGACTTAGTTGCCAACTGAAGACATTACAAAAATTACATGTTTTGTGAAGCAGCAACAGAAACTTACAGTTCAGCAACTGCTGAACTGTAAGTCAGCAACTGCTGAACTGTAAGTTTCTGCTTCAATAACTCCTCATTGTTGAAAAGAATGGAGTAGAACGGTGATATCTCAGATTAGCCTGGACTGATTTCTTTGAAATTTGGTATAAGGGTAATATACTATGGCAGACATATGAACATTAAATTGTTATGAGATGCGATCGAATATGGCCACCATGTTGCCATTTTGTTTCATGTCTGTGGGAATTATGAGAGCTGAAACTCAAATATTCCAGCACTTATTTCTTTCAATCTTTACACAAAGGTAAAACACACTGGTATGCGTATGCCTGTCAATTTGTGTTGTGATACGATTAACCAATTTCTCGTTATTTGATATGAAAATTTCTGGATTGCAAAACGAATCTGAATCTACTCTGATGCAACACAATGCAATTTCCTTAATCAAATTCCATTCACAAATCTGAATCAGTGGCAATGCACGATGGAAAGCAGAAGCTTTAGGGCTTTGGGTTTAGATGTGAATTTGTTCGAATGAACGTGCTTCTGTCAAAAATATGCAACGAAGTAAAAATGGTAAAATTAGCAAAATTGCCAAAACTGTTGATTTGTAGGTCAGATTAGGTTGATATATGTTTCATATGTACTTTTCACATTCCTATGCAAATGTGTTACTTTTGTTGGGATACTTTTAAATTTTGTATTTTTAGTCCCCATGGACACCGTCCCGGGCGACTTATAGGTTTGGTCATGTCCATGCGTGCGTGCGTGCGTGCGTCCGTCCGTTCACGCAGATATCTCAGAGATGCCTGGAGCGATTTCATTCAAACTTGGTACAAGGATTACTTCATATGTCATACCGGTACAGATGTACGTTGATTTGTTTAGGGATACAATCCAATATGGCCACCAGGCGGCCATTTTATTACAATTTTTTCATGTACAGAGCCATAACTCAGGCATGTTTCAACCGATTTTATTCAAACTTGGTACAAGGACAATGACCAATGTCATTAATATGCACGTCAATTTGTTTTGTGATACGATCCAATATGGCCACCAGGCGGCCATTTTATTACGATTTTTTCATAACTCAGACATATCTCAACCGATTTTATTCAAAGTTGGTACAAGGACATTGATCAATGTCATACATATGCATGTTGATTTGTTTGTGATACGATCCAATATGGCCACCAGGCGGTCATTTTATTACGATTTTTTGATGTACAGCGCTATAACTCAGACATGTTTCAACCGATTTTATTCAAAGTTGGTACAAAGACATTGACCCATGTCATACATATGCACATTGATTTGTTTTGAGATACAATCCAATATGGCCGCCGTGTGGCCATTTTTTTACGATTTTCCATGTCCTGAACCCATAACTCAGATATGTATCAAACAAATTTATTCAAAGTTGGTACAAGGACATTGACTTACAGTATACATATGTACCTCGATTTGTTTCTCGAATGTGGTCCGATATGGCCACATGGTGGCAATTTTGTAATGTTTTGTTTTGTTTTGTTATGTTTTTTTTTCATGTCGAGAGCCATAACTCTGGCATGTCTCAACTGATTTTATTCAAAGTTTGTACCTACATATTTCCACCAGTATCATTCAAAGTTGGTACAAGGACATTTATCTATTTCATACATGCCTGTCAATTTGTTTCATATCATGTAGCAGTATCATGTCAATTATTGAAGTTTCATAATTAGGCTGATATGTCAAGAAATACTGCATCAAATTTTATGAAACTTTGTACAGATATTAAGCTCACATTGCTTTTACAGTGAAAAAGACATTTATCAGTGTCATTTTCATTAATTTGTAATTGCATATGTAATGAACTTTCCTAATTGGAGTGATATATCCACAAACAATGTCAAATTTGATAAAAACTTGATACAGATGTTGATCTCATAGGGTTGTAAATACTGCATTAAACTTTATGAAATATGGTACCTGTGATAATCTACTAGTGTTAGGATAGTATGAAAAAATGTTTTGCAACATCCTGTCAACTAATTCCCAATTGACTCATTTAATGACCTATAGGATAGTGGCCTACATTGGTTTTATGTTTTCATCACCATGGAACTCATTCTTGGCCATTGAGTGCCATCTGTATCAAACCATTTTTATCTCAGACCTAATAAAGAGGACTCTATCCTCTCTGAGGAGCTGTAATCAAAGTACCCATTAACAAGTGGGGACTGTGTCATCAACGATGACTTGTCTTATAAATGTTTTTGGATTGTTGCTTCATATGATCTGAAATGTCCCATAGCAACATAAAACATGTTATAAGTGTAACATAGTCATAATTGGTATTGATCTGTATTAAAATTTGCTCAAGAAAACAATTCCAACTTTATTTTTGGTCCCCCATTTATACAACTTCAGTTCCACTGTAGTATCACCACTAACTCTTCCTGTCCCAGTAATCCTGCAAAATTATATGTGAAGCACCCGGACCATAGTCATTTTACTTCCCATGTTCCAATATCATTTACTCAGATGAGAACAAGGCTGTTTCAACATATTTCAACACTTCTATCCTGACAAAGTGTGCACACACTTGAGACTATTACCCACTACTGGACTTGTGACTTGAAAGTGCATTTTCAAACGCATTTCAACACTTTCATTGTAGTACATTGACAAAATTTATATTTGGTGGGGACCATGTCATTGACCAGATATGAACTGAAAATGCTCTCGTGTTTCATTTATATTGCAGTTATGTGTAAATTTGAACCTTTGCTACTTGTTTCCAACTTCATTGAAAGTGTTCTGATCAACATAATGAACAATTTTCACCACAGATTAATTTAAAGGTCATTGAGTATACAAATATGTAATTAGCTTAAAAAAAATAGAAAATTCCTTTGACTGCTGTCATTGTATCACCAGTTTATATAGAAATTGTAATTGCCTTTGGTCAAGTCCTTTAAGCTATATATGCTAAACTGTGAAAGCTCATTAGATATGCAAAGTATAAATTAGCTGACATGAAAATGTGAAATGACTTTCAATATTGTTTTAACCTGGTATAATCATCAATGTACATAGCATATTTTGCCAACTTTGATAAAGTAAATCCAAGTATATATTCCTAAATAGGAAAGTTTATTAATATGCAAATAAGGAATTGACAGAAATGATCTCATTAAACATGCAAAATTAGGAATTGGCTGAATTAAAAATGTTCATTGACTTTCAGTAATGTTGTATCATAGTATCCTTAATGTACTCGTCAACTTTGGTCTGGTCAATACAGATAAATATCCCCAATTAAGAAAATTCATTAAATATGCAAATTAGGAATTGGCCGAGGTAAAAATGCTTAATACCTTTCATGTATGTTGTAGCATAGTAACTGCAATATATGTAGCAAGATTCATCAACTTTGGTCAAGCCAATTAAGATATATATCCCTAATTAGGAAAGTTCATTACATAAGCAAATAAGGAATTGGCTGAAGTTGAAATGCTTTAACCCCAGTGTGGGGTATAAAAGACCCCTACTCATCAAAAATTCATAATGGCACTTGAGTGACAACTGGCAACAGCAGGGTACACCAGTCCATGAAAATCAGCCTAAACGATCCTCAAACAAAAATTATTCACTAACCGTAAACATAGACTGTTTCGTAAACACCTAGGCCATGCAGGTATCTTCAAAGTTTTGCAAAGCTTTTTAAAATTACGATGATTAGGGGTAAAAATCGCTTTCAGAACAAAGGGAATGGCCCCTAGAAAACGGTCGTTCTGTGATTCAAAGAATTGTCAATCATTCAGTGATGATTGTCAATCATTCAGTGAAGTGCAGAGGTGTAAACTGGTCAACCATTTGCTGTGCATACGAGAACAATTAAAATGTAAACAAACCATGTGCACGCTTAGAGTTACATGTATATCGGTGTGCATACAGGATGAAAACTTTGCCATTGTCATCAGCTATTTTACTAACAAGTGTCTATGATGCAATGACATTGCCAAAGTGAACCCTTTTCGGATGTGACTTAGCAAGAAATGTGTCAGTACTGGTAGGATGTATTCTTGCAAAAAGTGCGTACACTGTATTTTACAAAACTGCAGGCAGAGTCCATAGTTTGCATTGACAATGACATCCAAAACAACTAAACATCAAATCATGGTGGTAGCCTCCATGATCAATTTAATTACAGTCAGTCGAAGAGAGCCCTGTTTTTTAAACAGCCCCCAATCTACAGCCAAAAGTACGGGTACGCTACAGTTGCGTTTGATATAAATGCTTGCCCTGAAAAAGGCTGTATGGTTTGTGTATATGTACACGTGTTCTCAAACATGGAAATGACATGTCATGTTCGGAGGGCTGGTAAGGTTTTGACATACCGGTTGCCTCAGTAATGTTTGGACTTCTGTTATTAGAATTAAACAAAGCTTGTAAGACATCAGAACAGTTGAAACATTGTATCTGTCAGTTCAAGGTGAGCAAGTAAGCGTTATCACCGGTCTTCTAAAGGCGTTAGGCCTAAGAGGATAAGTGTGTCTTGGATCGGCTCATTGAGTCGGCACTACATTGTAAAATTTTGACAAAGGTTGGACTTTAACGCAACAATGAAGATATCTATGAATCCAGTCAGTGGTTGATTCCAGTCCGGAGGTTAACTAACGTTTAGCACAAATATTGCTCCGAAAATAAACATAACGCATGATGAGTTGGCGGGTCACCCTTCAAGCAACCGAGTAGCTGATGGCAATTACTTACAGATGTTGTGAAACACACTAGATTCGGAAATCTCGAACTTTCCGTAATGTCATGAACTTACTTTATTTTTTTAGCTCACATTGGGTATACCAATGTGAGGTTATCGTATAAGCTTAATCAGTTCATTTGCATCCGATTGCATGTATGTATGTATGTATGTATGTATGTATGTATGTATGTCCGTCCATGTCAAAAACACCTAAACCGCAGCATGCACCTACTGTCTTAGTATTTGGTGTACAGGTGCACCTAGGGGTGGAGATGTGAATTTGTTCAAATGAACTTGCCAGTATCAAAAATATGCAAATGAGGGGAAAAAAGGAAAAAACATGCAAATTGCTAAAACTCTGTAACTGTTTGTCAGATTTGGTTGAAACTTAGTGTACAGGTTCCTTTAGGTATTCTAAATTAGGTGTTTAAAATTTGAGATGAAATTTGTATGTTTCTATTTTTGGGGTAATTTTTTCAGTCAAAAATGTTTTTCTATGAAACCACTCATCTGATTGCTTTGAAAGTTGGTATACATGTTCCTCAGAATGACCTCAGTCAAGTTTATACGCATTGAATGGAAATTTTCTTATTGTAATTTTGGGGCAATTTTCCGAATATTTGGTCAAATTTTTTTTTATTCAAAAACTACTAATTTCATTACAACTTTGCCGATGCTAACTAGCCATGTATGCAACCCCGAAATTTCGGGGTTAGTTAATATGCTAAGCCGATCGAAGGTGTGAATCACGTACACATCGATAATACCAAAATCAAACGACTCGAACAGCATTTGCATGCAAGGCAGTGTGTGGAAACGGCGACTATTTCTCCTGTAAAGTTTGATTGAATATTATTTTCGTCACAGTCCCTCTACAAGGGACTATGGTTTCGTGGTATTTTCGAATTCTGACACCACATGGCAATTGCGATGCGACATCGGTACAAAAGACCTGAAAAGACGCTTCATTGTACCAGCAACTAGCACAAAAGCTGAAAATGGTTGAACGACGTAAGCACGGTCATTCCACAAAAGCGAGTGGAATGACCATGGCGTGCTGACTTCGGTCAACTTCTATAGCTTGTAGACTTGACTGCTACTAAAGTTCATATTTTACAAGTATAACTCCTGTTTTCTTTCGGTCCGTACTTATGACGACATAGCAGCAGCTGTATACCTTACCTCACCCCACCTCACAAGAAAAAACAGAGACATTGTCTATGTTCTATTCGACTCGAGTGCATTGCATCCTGATGTAGCCTCGCCAGTCACAATCGTTTTATCAAACATTTTGAATCAGACAAGGACTTCCGTCAGAAGAAAATCGTGATGAAAATTTGTACCATTCTTGAGGTTGCCAATTCAGCAAACAACACTGGCGATAATTGTGATTATCTCAGTTTTCAAACACTCCCAGCAGAACATTTACATCAAGCAGTGGAGAACGAATTCAGTTATTAAATAACCAAGTGTATGTAAAGCTACATCCGAATCAAAAAATATAAAAATACAAAATTGAGAGTCCCTTGATGACGCCGATTTTTTTATGCCGGTGATAATGAGGGGGCCGCGGGCCTCCAACGGAATGATGTTAAGTTTCAGTCGTAGATAAAGGTTTTCGGTTCAGACTTTGATTTACTTGAATTTTTGGTGATTCGGACTCAGTATTTGCTGCATCAAAGGGTGTAAAGTGTAAGATGAACACTCATGACTACGGTATTTACGAGCTGGTCATTAAACCACGGTGACTACACCATAATTTTGAATCCTATCTGCGGACGGCAGTGGATCACGTGGTCCATGCTGCTTATCTCTCGCCAAATGCCCTTGGCGAAAGGTTAGATCATGTTTTGTCTAAATAATGCATCAAAACATTGCAAAATTTATTGAAACAACATTTGATGGACATTCATGATGGATTCATGGAGCATGAAGAGGTGTCGAAATTATTCCTCTGGTAGTGATTCGCATGCTTTTTACAGAACTCGCTTTTACGTTGTTAGCCTTTTCTATTCAAATTAGATATTAAACAGAATTATGCCAGCATAAACGCTAGAAGCGAGGACTGCGTTCCTTTTTTGAACAGAGCTTACAAACTGCAATTTATTGGTGGTACACATTATGTTTGAAAAGTCCGGGCCCCTAAGATAAAAACACAGTGAGAGTGACAGTCACTGAAGGAAGACAATTTTCACGAAAACAAGGATATCTCTCACTGCGAGTTGTCGTTGAAAGGCAACCAACGCCAATATCGTAATCCCCATCCTATGTTACTGCAGACATGCCTTCAAAATGACTAAGGTGAAACAGTTTTGTGGCCTTTGCTGAACTTTTTTAAAGGGATATATATATATGTGTGTGTGTGTGTGTGTGTCACTTTAAAATCTTATCATTTAATGGCCAAAACAATGACCATGAAATTTAAATTTCCATTTCCACATAAATGTTGGTATTTTAGTCCTGTTTGTGTAGCGTAGCCTCCGTCGATTTTAAATTTCACTGAACGAACGTGGCGAACAATGATTGCTTCCTTTCTCCCTGTTTCTCTTAAGTTCGTCTCTTTGTCTATCTACATGTATCTTCTCTGTCTTATCTTCATACACAGTCGCTGTCACAAAGAGAATCTATCTATCCACTCACATGATCTATCTATCTAGCTATTTGTCTGTCTGTTTTTTATCACAACTGGAAGTTGTGATATAGAGGTGGTTTCAACCGGTGTTTGATGTCGTCCATTTCCGTAAACGACAAAAAGTCAAAAACTGCTGAACAGACTGCGTTGATATTTGATACCGATACATAGACTGGTTCCAAGGTTCCAATTCCGAAAAGTGGAGCCAAACGGAGCGCCAGTTAGAGTTGTTGAACAGAAATGAGGTTTTGATGAATGTTAGAAATATGCAGGATGGCTGATTCGAAGTATAAGAGATTTCTATGGTCTTTTGGGCATCAAAAGCATTAA
>LD348700.1:109149-125523 GCA_001465055.1 Ptychodera flava | reverse complement strand
GGAGCGCCGGTTAGATAGTTTTGGGAAATTTCTAACCCCCCTTTTTAACTAATTGATTTTAGGGGTCTTTCATATATGTAGTTTTGGAATGTACACCAATCCTGCATAGTGGACTGTTTTATGAGTTGTGGAACAGAAATGAGGTTTTGATAAATGTTAGAAATATGCAGGATGGCTGATTCGAAGTATAAGAGATTTCTATGCTCTTTTGGGTATCAAAAGAAATAAAAAAAAAGCATATTTCATAGTTTAGATTCTCACTTTTGAGATGACCCTAGGCATTTGTTAAGTAAACATCCTTGAGTCAATATACAGACTTTGACATTCCTGAGATTAAAGGTATGGAAATCGATCCCAGGGCCTAGGAGTGGCACATGTAAAACAGTGTGTATCTCTGCGACAGAGGCGGAATAAACTATGAGTTTATCTATTTATCCAGGAAATCTTAATCCCGACTGCTATGTTTGTACGTATATAGAGCCAGCCAACGTTAGGGACACAAAAAACAACACGGGGAATAAACAGGCAGTGGCTTTGAACAAAATCAATATACCGGGTACTTCACCGATATTCGTAGCTTGACGCACTTTGAACATAGCTCGTAACAAGGGACAGAGGAAAGCCCATGGAACTATGTGGACAACTGTAACGTAATAGCCACTCATGTAGTTGGTGCACAGTGGAGATTTTTTGGATCAACAACTTTGACGGATGATGGACTGACCTTTCCCACTGCAAGCCAATTATCATCTTACTCGATTCAGCACAAAATTTTCGTATTGACTGTTGACGCGGTGTTTACAGTTGTTATGTGGTGGCAAATCCTAGTCGAATCGACGACTGCTGCGTAAACAGCACGCATCTACGAGCACTGGATATTTTTACCGTTTTTAATCGAAAACCGTCAGTATACGCGTATGACGGTGACAAAAACAACACAAGGAATCTGGCATACATTGTTACTGAATTACTTTGACCAAAACAATTCACCTAAATTCTGAACGATGATCATACAGAACTCTGCAGGTTTCCGGACTAAACAACCCCAAACCGACCGGATCTCAGTCAACTGTACCTGGCTCGACGTCTACTCTGTCAGCATCAACTCAAACTTTCATTCCAGACAACTTTACCCAACAAACTGGCAATATACTAAATTTACGTTGAAAAAAATTCAAAATGTGTATCGTATTGAAAAAATCTTACCGGGACACGGAGCAAATTAAAAAGCCAACAAACCCCAACAGAAACATTGGAATGATCATTAGTGTGCAAGGTCGCTGTATTATATGTCAGGGTAAAAAAATTCTAGCTTTTTCAGGACGGTGCAAAAGGCGGGGCAGAATTAGACAAGATTACGACCAATGTGTTACCGCCGATGGTACATAACGTACTGTTGATAGCAGGTAGTTCGGTGTCCAGTGATAAACACGATTCCTAATATACCACAGCTGTTGATTTGAACTGCCTCCGATCGAAAATTGTCAATACAAAGACATGATGTCAACAATTTTGCGAGATTATAAGTACCCGCTGTCTTCTCGCCAAATAGCTGCGATCAAGATCATTATGATAGAAGCAATTGACCGCCGAACACCTGCTTGCTCTTCTTATACACAACGTGTAAAAATGGGTTATTCCTGCTGAGAAATACGACAGCAAATATTGCAATGTGAATTTCTTACTATCTCCCTCGCAATGATTTTTTCATCTGTGGCTATTTTACCATGGTTACTGGACCATTTTTGACGATTTTTACTGACAAAGAATCAGTTCACACTTATCGTGGGAACACATTGCAAACGCTTTCAAAAAATGTTCATCACATGAAAGATTACCGTAATCCCCGTTCCAAAGATGTAGGAAATGTATGATTGGTTGTTTATTATGAACAATCCCGAATTGCAGCCTCTAAATACAATTTTAAATGATTTTTCTTCTGAACAACAACTGTTCTCGACAACTTTACAATCGCACTCCGGTCATCACATGACGGTTGTAACCATACATGTGCTGCCGCCAATGGAGAATCAAAAAATCAAAAGTCAAAAAGTATAGAAATGCAATGTAAGACAGAGTAATTTTGATAGGGCCAATTTATTGTATATTATAAAAAATCTCCAGGCCACTCGGAACATCGTAAGATTATGATCTCACTCGTTCGAATACTACACTCACACGGTAGGGTGAAAATGGGAACTCAGATCGTTATACTGCTTCCGCCAAGCGAATCCGCTTAGCTAAAGATGGTAAAATGACCATAATTATTATTGCTAGTCTCTGTAAATTTTGCCGACTATTCGTTAGTTGTTGTCGAATTTCTTGAGTTTGTCCGAAAACTATTTCAGTGAATGACGTAAGTTTCAAGACACGTGAGTGCGAACGCAATATCGATATCGGGAAAGCAAAATCAGTCACAGACAATCGAGGAAGAACATAAGAGTTTATTACATGTAATCTGCGAATTAAATGAATCCTAGGTTATTATGAAAGTAAAAAAGGTAATGTTGGTCCCTGGTTGGGAAAGAAAAATTGATCAAAAAAACGTCAGATAATTAGAGCAATTTAGTAAAAAACAAACTCAGAAAAACGTGTAGAGAAAAATGACATCACGGCGATCTTCAGACCTTTCATCATGTTTCAGTCTGAATGTCAACATTTTATGCTATAATCTATTTCAAGTGTCTCTTTTTGGTCAAATCCGACAGAGATGAGTCAATCGCGATTTAGTTTCATCGCCCCTACCCGACAGGAAATAATGCAGCTCATGGGCACCTGCATAATCGTGGCATGAACGTATCCAATGGGCGTCCACTGCACTGCCTCGGCCATTGACCATGCATCGCCATCAAACAACAGTTTTAGACGTCACGAGAGCATTCTTTTCGCACTCTGTGAGCGGTTGAGTGATTTGGGTAGGCAATTGGATTTGGATCGGACTCAAGTTGATTTCGGCCGAAAACAGTCAGAAAAGTAGTTTTTCGTGCTCCGTCAAAATTGGATCCGCATGTTGCCGGTTTTGTCCATGGCAATCAGCACAGCCGTGGTGGGAGGCCGTATAACGCCGGGAACACACGGCATCGTACGCAGGGCTAGGCCACTATATACTTTCAAAAGAGATCTATCATAAAATATCGTACTGCAGGTCAACATACACATCACCCATTCATAGGCCTACAGGTACACAGATCAACAAACAAACTGGGAGAGGCAATCTGCTTGAAACCATGAAGCAGTCCGTTTGTGTCTGAACTCATCTGAGACTCGTGTTCAGTAACCGTTGGTCAAGTATTTTGCTCAGTGGTAAGAATCGTTTATTCATTGTTGACATCGTAGTCGATCCGATGTACACAACAAATGTTTGATCGTTTTGCACCTTTTCGCGTCCCCTCATGATTGGCAGCTGTTTGAATGCTTTCATCTATTGTTCTCTGGACGCTTTGAACACAACATCGAAGCAGTTTTGGCATCAACAATCGACTGAAAATGTAAAAAATGAGAGAATTTCACCAACAAGTTGATGCAACAAGTATTCACAAAACGTAATATGTTGGAACAGTGCTTTAATTTACACCATGGTTGATGAAAGCTCCAGATTTTCGGGAGCATTCGTTGACGCTGTTGCCATACGCCACTCATTTTGGATTATGAATGCCAAGGGAGATAGGGGGTATTTATAGGCTCCCCCTGCCTTTAAGTATCCACAACCTCACATGTTACAGTCTTTCACTACCATGGTATGGCCCAAACCCATTGTTATCAATGGTGAGTGTGGACCTGTCTACAGGAAATTGGGGTGAACAGCTTAGACAATGCCGTTACAAGTTGTAGGTTAGTTATCAAGGTAGCACCAGCATAGAGTCCTGAGCATCTGTCCATGTGTTCTCACAGGAAATTACAGGGAAAAAAAATTATTTGAGAAGTTTCTCTCCTTTAAATAGAAGTATATTACAATTTAAACCTGTCATGGATTGATTGCTCTCAAATGATCTGAAACACAGTTATTGCCCATTAGCAACAAATCTATAGCAAGATTTATGTAAAGTTCATGAACATACACAAGGTATTAGACAAAAGATGACCATGACTTTGCTACTTTTTAACATTTATTTCATTCAGATTTCCTCAGCTTAGTGTATAATTTTGTAATCTTAATTACTGTCAACTTAGCTTTACTAACTTATTCTAACCTCATTATTCTTACACCACTCTTATACCTTATAACCACAAAATTTCAAGAGATGCATATATGATTGTCACTTAACAAACAATTTACAAATATGTCTTCTGCTTTTTTCTCCATGTACATATACATGTCCCTTTTCTCATAAAAATGGGCTTAAAATCGCAATGTGAAAAATAGTCTTTCAGCTATATGTTGCTCATTGACTTTGTGGTCTGTCTAATTAGTCCCCATGGACACCGTCTGGGGGGGGGACTTATAGGTTTGGTCATGTCCGTGTGTGCGTGCGTCCGTCTCAGACATGCCCTGGTCAATTTCTTTCAAACTTTGCACAAGGATAGTACCCTACCCCATACAGATGCACGTGGATTTGTTTCACAATGCGATCAAATTTGGCCATGTTAGAGGACTTTTTAGTTTACACCACCATAGACTACCATGTATAAGTCAGCTGTCCATAGAATGCCATGTACAAGGCCAAGTAAAATAAAAATTTAGTTTCTCATCATATTCATATTGCAAAAAGGATGCAGTGACACAGTTTTTAGTCCCCACGGATGAAGTCCAGGGGCCTTATAGATTGGGTCATGTCCCTCCGTTCATGCAGATATATCAAATATTTTGACAAAATGTCATGTGACCTCGGTGACCTTTGACCTCAAATATACATATTTGTCCATAACTCAGTAACCACAAGTGCTACACCCTTCATATATGGTATGATGGGACACCTTATGATGCCACATATTGTACCTCATTAATTATGTGCATATCTAATTTTGAGCGAGCCAATAGAGCTAGAGGTCTGATTTTTGGTATATAGGGATGACTTAGCAATTCAATTTTTTTGACGAAATGTCACATGACCGCAGTGACATTTGACCTGAAATATACATATTTGTCCATAACTCAGTAACCACAAGTGCTACACCCTTTATATATGGTATGATGGGACACCGCATGACGCCACATATTGTACCTCATTAATTATGAGTAGTTTCACAATGTGACAGTTGTGATCAAGTGCCATTGGCGCTATTTTTCTTTTTGTTAAGCTTTTCTTGCTAACTTTTTTGACATTTGCTTTAAGTATGTAGGATCTGCTTGTCCCATTGCTATAGAAGTCGATATGCATGTTCCTAAAGATGACCTCCAGTACCAAAGTTGCAGACCCTATCTATTTGCTTTTGTCATTGTTGTTTTTCTGGTTTAAATATTTCTTGAATTTAATAATTCAAACCGAATGTGAAACCACTGTCCTTGACGGTATTTTTTATTTTAGCAATTGGTCATGACGTCGTGTTGTTCACCTATTTCCTACCTTTTTCCTGACCCTGTTTCTCAGTCAATGGTCAGATTGGTAATTTGCAATTTCAACATACAAAATTGCCAATGTATCTACAGCGCCAATTGCGTATGTACAAATGGTGGTCAGTAGCCGAATCATTCTCAAAGGTTGACATGATGCCAAAACTTCAGTAAATCAACTCAGCAAAAACTTCAGTAAATAAACTCAGCCAGCTCCTGATTGATGACATTGATATTTTTTCCATCTTTCTTTTTTCTTGCGCGTATTGCGAAGGCTGTACCTTTGGTCCGAGCGTGATTTGATTTCGCGCTGGGCTTGATGACTTTCAATAATGTTGTATCATAGTATCTTCAATGGACATTGCAAATCTCATCAACCTTGATCAAGTTGATTCAGGTATATATTCCTAATTAGGAAAGTTCATTAAATATGCAAATAAGGACTTGGCTTAAGTTAAAAGTCGCACCAGCGGCTTACTGACTACGCATGCGTATATTTATAATATACTATGCGAGTAACCGGAAGTGTACCCTTCTTTGATGGGCGCCGCCATGGTTTTTTTTTGAGTACTCGTAAATAAACAAATACAAAACAAATTACTATTATATAACATGCCATTTATAAAATATACCTCTTTTATTAGCCAGTAAATGTTATTATGCACCTTGTCGCCGATACAAAATATCGTTTATGTAGATAAAGGGAGAAAACTGTCGTGCATATGAACGGGGCATACGCAAAGAATGCTGGGATTTAATTTTAGAAAAGCGCCCCCCTGTGTCAATAATTAGATGCAAAAATTGCCAGTTTTTAGACGGAACGCTGTAGTTTTCAGCACGAGGGACCGTGTTTTCAGCTTGCAAGTGGAAGGTGGGCAGTGCGGTTACCATTGCAATGATAATGATTGCATAATACGTCCCTTGTTTAAAGCAATAGCTGTTATCATTGTAAAAATTGCCAATTTTTGTCCAATATTTTTACACGTTACAGAAAATCTATACCTGCTCTGCTGCAGGGTTTGACATCGTGTACGTACGTGAACTGCTTTCATCAGAAGGAAACTGGGCATAGTTGTCATATAAACGTTTATGAAGTAACAATTAATTACATTTTATCATGAATCAATACAAATAACATTGCCAATCTTAACCCCTGGTCCATCAACAGGGCTTCCATAACCCCAAGTTTCATCAACTTTGGTCAAGTTAATTCAGATATACACCCCTGATTAGAAAAGTTCACTAAATATGCAAATTTAGGAATTACCTTCACTCAGAATGCTCAATGACTTCCAATAATGTTGGGTATCTTCAATATACATACCAAGTTTGTCAATTTTGATCTGGTCAATTCAGATTATATCCCTAATTAGGAAACTTCAGTAAATATGCAAATTAGCAATTATTGTTTGACATATCAGAGACATAGACAGACAGACATCGCTGCGACAAAAGCTCACTTGTGTGAACACGTGAGATAAAAAGGACTTGTTGATCAAGGACTAGCCGAGGAAACAACCGCACATTAAATATGAAAAGGAGGTCGCTCAAGCTGCTTTTTCAAGATCTGCCAGCAGAGGGTCGTTCACACACGTGAGCTAATGTCGCAGCAAGTCTGTCTGTCTGCTCGATATCTCAAAAACAGCTCAGCAGATCAGAATCGAATCTGGTGCATAGATTCAGCTTGCAAATGGCAAGTACTGATTAATTTTTTGTGGGTATGGCTTGCCTACTTTTTGCTCATTTGCATAATTAATGATTTATAAAAAATACGTGATATACATAGAGAACGACTGCACACAATTTGATAAGATTTGCTGCAAATATTGATCACACCAATATCAGCCGTGAAAGATATTAAGGGGTGACATGAAAGATGTCTAATTTGCATATTTAATGAACTTTGCCTAATGAGGGATATATATCTGAACTAACTCGATCAAAATTGATGAAACTTGGTATGTATATTAAAAATACAATGATTTAACATTATTGAAAGTCATTAAGCATTTTTTCTTTAGCTAATGCCTTATTTGCATATTTAATGAACTTTCCTAATTAGGGACACTTATCTGTATTGACTAGACCAAAGTTGACAAAACTTGTTTTCATTATTGATACTATGATACGACATTATTGAAAGTCATTTAACATTTTTACTTCAGCTAATTCTGAATTTGCATATTTAATGAGAACATTTCAGTCAATTCCTAATTTGCATATTTAATGAAATTTCCTAATTTGGGATATATACTTATTTTATTTGATGACAGTTGGCAAAACATGCTATGTACATTGATGATTATACCAGGTTATACCAATATTGAAAGTCATTTCACATTTTCGCGTCAGCTTATTTACAATTTTGCATATCTAATGGGTTTTCACAGTTTGGCATATATAACTTGAAGGACTTGACCAAAGGCAATTACACTTGCTATGTAAACTGGTGATACAATGACAGCAGTCAAAGAAATTACCGTTAGAATTAATCTGTGGTGAATATTGTTCATTATGTTGATCATAACATTTTCAATGAAGTTGCAAATGTGGCAAAGGTTCAAATTTACACATAACTGCAATATATAATGAAATACTTATAAGGGGCTTTACAGGCTGTTTAAACTCATCATTTGATGATGGGTTTTATAGTCAGTTATTGCCTAGAGGTCGTTTTAGATTGCAGCCATTGGAATTCTTACATAAAGGTGGATACTTTTAGCATAGAGAGTATAATTCTATCAGGCATACTTTCCATTACAGGGAGTGAACTACTAAGATAGATCTTTGGACACATAATTGCCAATCTTTCACCAGTTCGGACAGTATTCATGAGATACTTGGCCAAGCCACCCTGAGTGATAGTTGCTGTGATGGCATACATACGCAGGGTGTCAATATCAATCTGTGTTTGGACAACGGGCTTGTACATGGTTGTCCTGCCATCCATCTTTGTGCTTCACTCAGATTACTGTGCTGATGGCTATAGACTTAGGTTTGATTCTTGGTGTGGAAAAATCAAATCTTAGTTTAAGCGCAGTTATCTAGTTCATAGGTATTAGGCTGCATTTTTAGTGTTGAGTAGTTTCCTGTTGCTGGAAAATCTTCTCTAGTTGGAAATCTTGTGTGTGCGGTAATCTTACGGAAAGAGTCTTTTCACCTTATTTAAGCTCTTCATATTCCTCTGAGCAGGAATTATCTGAGTCCTTTTATGTTTATCTCCTCAATCTATGGAGTCTATTTACAGGGAGAGTTATAGATTTATCAGAGTCAGATCCACTCTAGTAGTGGCTATCCAGGGACAATATGCTTATGGGGACATAGATGTGCTCTCCTATATCAGGTGTATCAATCTTCAAGGATGCCTCTGTCTTTTGTTAGGGAATGCATTTGGATAATCACAAGATTTTGGGCCGATATAGATGTCAGAGAATCATATTTCCTTCCTGTCATATCAAGTGTCTTGATCTTCAAGAATGCGTCCCTTCTGGGATATGGAACATATCTGAACAATCAAACGATTTTGGGCTTGCAATTCAACCCAGGCTACCTATCACAGCTATTGGTTGGACAAGACAGTGGTGTTTCTTGAACATTTTCTGACTCAAAATTTCACACAGTGTTGTGATGATTTGGTCTGAAAGTTCTGCAGTGTTAGTGTATATAAAAAAACAAAGCGGCACACTGACCTTTACCCTGCTTAGTTTGCATATCCTGAAGTTTGCTCATATTGCTTCAATCTCAGTCTGATGTGTCAGTTTCTCCAGCCAGTAACTGGAGGTCAACTGTTGATGCTATCAAATTTGTTGGTTCATCAGTATCAGTTGATCGAGTCTGTATTCTTCGTCAGAGTAACAGCTAGCCATGAGGTTTAAGCAGTTTTAGCCTCATGGGCTTTATTCTCAGGTATATCTCCATCTGATATCCTCCAAGCAGTACAATGAAAGCCTCATGGGTTTTTGCTTCTGCCTACCTCAGATACAATATGTCCTGTGATCAGGGTAGTATGTTTTCTTTTGAGCCTCTTTGTGTTGCATAAACTCAGGAGCAGCATAAATAATGACTCTTGGTCTTTCTCAGGAAATGACCTACCTCAGAGACATTATGTCCTGTGGGCTGGATGGTATGCTTTCTTTTGGGCGTGTTTGTGTTGCACAAGCCTAGGAGCAGCACAATTAATTCTCTGAGTGTTTCCCAGGGAGTGAACATTCAGACATGGAAGTCATTTGCTGTGCCTTAAGTTACCTATGTCAAGTTCCCACCTCCTTTGGACCATGGGACTCTGAGGCTATTGTTATCTCAAAGGTAACTGTGTTGTGTAATAACATTGAAGAATCGCCCCAAAGTTTTATTTCTGTAAATAATTCTTACCTTCAGGAGAACTACATTCCCACCCACCTCCTGAAGTTTGACATTTTGTTCATTTCAGTTCATTTGAAGGAAAATTGTGAATGGGCTTAGTCATTCAGAAAAGCTGTGAACATTGGTTTTTTTTTTGTATGAAGTATACAAAGGCAGTACTGAGGGCAGAGGAGGGCAGGGTCACCAGCATCTGCATATGTAAACCATTAGTCCGGGTATTTGTGAAAGAAATTTCGGTTGGTTTGTCTTTTGGTCAGAATCAATAAGGCTATTGTTGTCTTGAAGGTAAGTATTATTTACAGAAATTAAAATGGGGGTGGATTTTTTATTTCACTCAGTCAACCAGCTGCTCCTTTCCACACAGCACAATGGCAATGCCTCACTCAGGCTTTGTTCGGTCACATTTCACTGATTCAGTTCTCATTGTTTGCTGTTGTAAGTGGCCATCAATCTCACTTCCACCCCTTTCTCTGATATCGCTCTGTCCTATTCTTTCAAATGATGTGCCATAGATTCCATCCTGACCCCATTCCTCAGGAATTCAATTAATTTTGCATTCTCGCAATCCAAGGTTTTCACATCATCAAGGGTTACATCATTCTGAATTATTCTTCTATAATCTATATATACAGGTTTGATTTAGAATCTATATATACAGGTTTGATTTAGTGTAACATAATTAATCAAAGATGGCAGAAATGTTCTCTCGGCTCATTAATTCATTTATATTTACTATTACAGTGTATGCATAAGAGTAAAGAGTAATTCTTGGTTTTTCTAAAGGTATTTATGGTGTACCAAACAATATCTGTGCTGAAGTGATGTATCGTGCTGTAATGACATATCTTGGAAGTCAGCATTCCAAAGGTAAACTAGATGAAATACACTTCATCGATATCGACAAGAACACTGTTAAAGCTTTCACAAAAGTTTTTCAAGAAGAGCTTGAAAGGGATGGCTCTTCATACTCTAAACCAGAAGATTTTGGTGGGGATACTGAAATTTGGGGTTATGGAAGCCCTGTTGATGGACCTCTGTATGGTAGGAAAGGCACAGGTTTGAATCAGCCTGACATAAAACAGTTAACTCAAGGACAAGTTATGCACAGAGGAAAATCTGATTCATCTTCCAAAGGCAGTTCAAACAGCCATGGAGCCATCCCCAAGTCAAGTTCAAGGGCATCTGGCACTGATGATAAAACTGACAGAAGTGAGGATCTAATGGAAAACACATGTTCTATCTGCCTTGATGATATTGAAGACCCTAAGGAATTAGCATGCAAGCATACATTCTGTAAAGCTTGCATTGATCAATCAGAAAAGGTCAGAGGTCCAACCTGTCCAGTCTGCAAACAGATATTTGGTTTGCTAAAAGGAGACATGCCTGAAGGACAAATGACTCACAGATTGGACAAATTACAAAGTCTTCCAGGGTTTTCAAAATGTGGTAGCATCGTCATCACATACTACTTTCCATCAGGCTATCAAAAGGTAAGTTCTTACTTTTGTTGAGATGTTCCCACAATAACTGAAGAAATACTGATATCACAACAACAGTGTTTTCTAATGAATTGGTAACTTGCAATGACTGATATTGGTAACATAGAGGAAAATGTTGTCATGGACAATCGATCCACTATGACTTGTTTGCACGATATAATACGTGTGTGTGTGTGTGTGTGTGTGTGTGTGTGTGTGTGTGTGTGTGATATGAGTTAAGCCGTCTTACTCACCATCCACACATAATAGAATGAAGAGTTGCCCCATCTATGGGACAGGACCGCCCACATAAATCATAAATCAAACTGATCCGTAATTAGCTCAGTTGGTAGAACATCCAAAATGGATTCAGGGGTGTGGGTTCAAGTCCCACATGGGTCACTTTACTTTTCATTCGTCACTGAATTTACAAAATTTATTATGATGAGTCATTTCAAATTTATAATATATATATATATATATATATATATATCACATACATAGACCCAGTTATCCCTATAGTATGACGTCACACTATAGGTATATGACTAAGATGAATCCATATTCCTCATGTGGTGGATATGGGACCCGGACTACTTTTAAAACGTAAACAAAAAATTGGCTGTTCAGAACTTATTTTCAAATCCCTGAAATGCAAAAGTGGGAGGGTAACGAAGCATAAGGAAATATGGGGTGTGAAAATATATGTGTAAAATACAAAATACTGTCGATACTAGAATGTTTATGAATTTGTGTTTCTTCGTCGTTGATTTGCGATTGAAACGTTTTTCTACACCACTGACATTTTAATATGCTACATTGTATGATACCGACATTTTGTGTTGACTCCCTCGTCAAAAGAACCCCCGTCGATGTCCACAAACAACATAATAAACATAGTCGATAACCCAAGACACGTACCAATCATCCCTGCAGCAGTAAGAATGTTTTCTGAAGCAATATTGACTAGTTTCAAGTTCAACATCATGATCAATGCTGCCGCGGCAGTCAACAGAGTCGAGCCCCTGAAGCGAAGAGCGTTCATCATTCCTGACAGCAATGACGATACCCCGAACTTGAAACTCATCAGAAGAAAACGCTATTTTATTTTTCAAGAGCGACGAGTTCACAAGGCTATTAGTGCTTTTAAAGGTGCAAGGTGTCGTTTTGTCCATGCATATTGTGCATCACGCACGTTTCCTGCATTGTACCCAGTTGTTGTTGAACTTCCGTCATCTCGCGTCTGAGCTAAGCAAGAATCGTTGCTTGTGTAGCATACTATAACCGATTGAGTCACAGCCGAACACTGTTCTTCATTATATTTAAACAAGCTCATTTTATTCATTAAATTTCAAACATACAATCAATAATTTCGTAAAACATAATAATTGGTTATTTTGAAAATTTCATACAAACTTTGCAAAGCAGATTCTTTGAATGATGTTCGAATATTTACAAAAATAACCCGTTCACGGTAGCCGCGGCTCAGTGTTGCGACGTCCCGCTTGAGCGTCCAATGATTTTATGAATGAATTTTCACTCAAATTGATGTCACAGTAAGTACCAAACAAATACCTTGCATTAAAAATCCATAGTCTTTCCTATTTCCGCTTGATTCACACAGAAAAAGCCCTGCGAGAGACGCTAATTAGTCCCCACGGACACCGTCCGGGTGGATTTATAGGTTTGCTGATGTCCGTGCGTCCGTCCGTCCGTCCGTTCACGCAGATATCTCAGACATGCTCAGGTCAATTTCTTTCAAACTTTGCACAAGGATAGTACCCTACCCCATACAGATGCACGTTGATTTGTTTCAAAATGCGATCAAATTTGGCCGTGTTAGAGGACTTTTTAGTTTTCACCTCCATAGACTCCCATGTATAAGGCAGTCTCCATAGACTCCCATGTATAAGGCCAAGAAAAATAAAAATTTAGTTTCTCATCGTATTCATATTGCAAAAAGGATGCAGTGACACAGTTTTTAGTCCCCACAGATGAAGTTCAGGGGGCTTATTGATTGGGTCATGTCCGTCTGTTAGTCCATCCATGTGAGTCCATCCGTTCACGCAGATATCTCAGATATTTTAACAAAATGTCACGTGACCTTGGTGACCTTTGACCTCAAATATATATTTGTCCATAACTCAGTAACCACAAGTGCTACACCATTCATATATGGTATGATTGGACAGCTTATGATGCCACATATTGTACTTCATTAATTATGTGCATATCTAATTTTGAGCAAGCCAATAGAGCTGGAGGTCTGATTTTTGGTATATAGGGATAACTTAGCAATACAATTTTTTTGACAAAATGTCACGTGACCTCGGTGACCTTTGACCTCAAATATACATATTTGTCCATAACTCAGTAACCACAAGTGCTACACCCTTTTTCTTGGATTTTCTTGGATTTTAACATTAAAATTGACCTTATTTGTATAATCCTTGATCAATCAAATTTCTGTACATTCACTTTGTAGACCATATGGCTAGGCTGCTACATTGCAAACATCAATGTCTTAAACCATGTCCACGTTAATTTTGCAATGAAGATTTTGAAAGTATTAATATTTCTGAATTTTCTATGACCTTTGACCTGCCCTAGACCTTGCAGCAGAGCTATGACTATATCGTTTCCTACATACAGTCCGAGAGGGCCAGTGTATATTGAAAAATGACCAAAAGGGAAGAAACCATATACCGTACTCGTCCGAGTATAAGCCCCCAGTTCGGCAACACTAAACAGCGGTAAAACTAGGGGAGGGGCTTATACTCGAGCAACCCCATGTTATCTGGCATGGACACTTAATTTATGCTAATTTTATGCACGATTTTTTTCAACACCACTCGATCTTTCTTTCGCTTTCAAAATCGACTTACACATCCAAAGAAATTGATTGTTCAATCTCTGAATACAGAAGTGACATTTTGGTGAAATTTCAGCGTCGAAATAAAACGAAAACTTGAAACAAAGATGTCATGTATGCTGCTGATCAACAGTAATGTGAACAGGCATGCATTGCCCGCAACTCAATATTCCAATACCAAACTGTCTACATCTTGTGAAAACAACAACATAGCAGTGAAAATTGTAATAGTCACCAGGAAAAGTCTTCACAAATGAAAGGATGATTGTTTCAAACAAAAGAAACTGCATGTTTCAAGCATGAAAACATTGTAGCCGTGAATGAAAATAAACAATGGCGGACATGAGTGAGACTATTCTATTTAGCCGACGGGGGTGAGCAGGGTCAAAGAATCAAGATAGTACTGGAAAAACGTGTCATTTTCCTTACGATATTGTCCAGGGAACTCCAGTTTCCCATTGCTTTAATAGTTTCTTTATTATCTAAAAATAATTTTACCAACTTAAATGACCAAATATACTCTCCTAACCTTTCTGTGTTTGCGTTACACTAGGGTAGGGGCTTATACACGGATGTAATGCATTTTCTAAATTCCTCTAAAATCAGTAGGGGGGCTTATACACGAGCAGGGGCTTATACTCGGACGAGTACGGTAACTAAAATTTGGAGTTTCTGGTGACCTTTGACTCTCATCATCCTGTACCTCATTCATTATACAATTATGAAATTAAAGGCTAGCCAATAGAGCTAGAGATCTGATATTTGTGGACAGCGATGATTATGTAAGCAGTTTTCCACCATAATTTAACGTTACCAGGATGACCTTTGACCTTGATTTCATCAATATGCCTAGAAATCAGTAACTTCAAGAGCTACAACCTTCATATTTGGTGGGATGAGGCACCTAATGGCGTCACATCCTGAACCTCATTTATTCGTGACAACACCAGCCCTCCCTCCTGATTATTTCTGTCCAGTCCCTCATTTCGCCATTTCGCATTTTCGCTATTTCATCAATTACAATTTGCCGTTGACTCCTACATGCATGTGTTGTATTAAAAAGCATGGACGGTCATGATGAGCAGACTATTTGTTGAAAGGGTTGAGCAAATATCACGAATGTATACAAACCCATTCTTTTTGATAAGAATACCTTACTGATGAAAGAAAGCAATAGAGGATAACAAAATAATGGAGAATGGAAGTTCAAGTAACGGAACTGCAAGTAAAACCAAACTTATTTGCGGTATTTTTAATCCTCGGTCCCTCTTCCCTAATAGAAGAGTACGGTTTGATGTCATATCTGCCATAGCTGCTATGCCAGTCCAGTTATCTCAACGTGGCGATGGACAATTATTTTCTTTCTTGATAAGAGAGATTTCATCACAGCACGATCCAAATGAATGATCTTTTTATTTGAGGAATTTCACTCATGACTAACTAATTTCATTGCTATATTGTTTATTTTTATCTTTGAAAGGTCTGTGTTTTTGCATGTTGCTACGGCTTAATCACAGTGCAACATGTACTAGACCCGTATCAGTTGAACTTTCATGTATGAGCTTGACGTCAAATTGTATTGATTGTTTGTCTTTTTTCCAAGATTAAATTCAAGCTTTAATTTCTTAGAAATTCGTCTTCTTCATCACAGAATTGCATACATTCTTTGAAATCAAACTTGGCTGAGGAAGTTTATGTCAGTTACATAGTCTCGGAAACATCCATCTCGTCCATCTGTTTTGCTGCAGGCAATGCGTTTCTACGTGTCGTTTGCCCCCGATAGACATTTACGCTAGCCCATTGGGCTAGTAGAGGTACCAAAAAATACTTGCCCGGCAGTAAAAACTGCTAGCCCATGAGTTCCAGGTAGTGGATTTGCTCCCCCCTATAAAATATATATTCCTATTGTGGTGAACTGAGTATTCGGGTCGCTTCCAGCACCTGGAAGTAATACTGCAGAGGTGATCGTAGTTGAGTGATTGATCTGACGATGTGTTCAAACAATTTTTGGGGCGAAAAATTCAATTCGCAAGCGTGGCTAATGACTTTCAATAACTTTTCGCCAAATGAGAGTTTTATTCGCATTTTGAGAGTGTGGCAATCACTAGCGCGAACACTGTATAATGTGTGTGTGTGTGTGTGTGTGTGTGTGTGTGTGTATGTGTATATAT
>LD348700.1:73781-89160 GCA_001465055.1 Ptychodera flava | reverse complement strand
CCAGTCAGACAAACTGTGGTCAGGATGATACTGTCCAATTTTAATATTTGTCTCTCGGCACACACCACATACTCATGACTGTAAAACAACATTTCCATATAATTGTTTATTCAGTTTTTATATTTAGTTTGCTTTTCACCATATTGTATGTCCTTCCCTACACTACATAATTCAAAATTAAATATTGTTTTTGGCCTATACATATCGGTACTTGAGGGGTAAGCTTATTTAGTCTCATACATTAAAGATGCACTGTTGACCTGCAGAGTCCAAACTTTTTATCATTGTATTGTAGATACTAAGTACAAGTGTGGTGAGTGTAACAAGCAAATGTTTTTTAGTCAATGGTTCATATCAAGGTTGTTGATACTTAGAATCCACACTTGAACTTATGCTGGAGCGGTAACCAACCAGTTCAAATAACTTTCATGTATGTCAAAACAATTTGACTTTTTGCCAAATTTCACATTTATGGCAATTAATAAACAGTAAGGAGGTACAAAGGACGTCGGTGCCCCCGGACCCCATGTTTGTCATTTTTGGTCAAAAAATTTGTTTCACCAAAACCACTTGTCTGATAGCTTTGAAATTTGGTATACAGGTTTCTACAGATGAATTGAATATGATATATTGAAATTATGATGAAGTCTGCAATTTTGTATTTTTTGGGCAACTTTTGCCATTGTTGGTCAAAAAATTTGTTTTTCAACAAACTTCTCATCTGACAGCTTTGGTTGACATGTTCATAGTGATGACCTTAATGTGATATGTTCAAATTATGATGAAATCTTCAATTGTGTATTTTTGCAGCTATTTTTGCCATATTTTAATCCGGCCACTGAAATGACCTATCAAAGATTTCCAACTTCATCAACACATGTGTCAAAAATAGTTATTGTTGTGTTATTGAGTTAATTAATTTATGCATGCTGATTGTATCTTTTCATATATGCAAATGTAGTCACATGATAGTTCCCCGCCATCTGTTCATATACGCTCTCCCTACATGGCATGGCGGATGTGTATGTAGCATGTCTACGTCTCTTGAATAAAGTTTACTTGTTGGTGTTTAACTAAACGTCAGTCGTCCAGTCATCACTATCGATAGAATCGAACCCGAGTGTTCCCAAAGAACACAACATGGTGTCAGGAGTGGGATCCAGCCGATAAACTGTCCCTCATCGCTGGATCCGTGAACGATTGCGTCGTGACCTGAGAACACCTATACGTTATGCAGTTACCCTTCGTATTGCGCAACATGGCCAAACTCAGCGGGTTACCAACGCCCAAGATGGACTGGCATGCTGCAGATCCCAGCACTGCCCTCGCCAACTTCAAAAGCCTGTGCGAGCTATACTTCAAAGGTCCTTTAGCATCCACCGACGAGAAGAAGAAAATCCGCTATCTACTGATTTGGATAGGGCAGGAAGGTCGAGATATAGCTAAGGAAATGCTCACCAGGCGAAGGGCGCCAAGAGGCCAGATACACGGTCAGTGGTGGTCCCATCATCCCCGACGTGCGGCAACTGTGGCAAGGCTCACAAGAAAGACGAAAAGATGTCCCGCCCGAGGATCTACCTGCAGAGGCTGTGGCAAGAGACACTAAGACACTAAACCAACCGCTCGTATTCACACGATGGAAAAGGCCAAAAGAGAAATTACAGCGGATGATGGAAAAGCCGATTTTGTCTACTTCCACACGCTCAAAGAAGACATTGCGCGCAGAGAGAATGATAGAAACAGCAAGAAACAAGCCTTTGTCACTCTTACTGCCAAATCTGAGCATGGAACTAGAGTCATCAAATGCAAGATAGACACTGGCGCAGAGGGTAATATAATGCCTGCATCAGTGTATCACACGCTTGTGCCTACACAAGGTAGCACAGAGGCATTACCAGGTTTACAACCATCGCACACCAGGCTAGTCGCCTATGGAGGTCATACCATTGAGTCATATGGTACGTGTTACCTCACGCTATCTCACCGTGAGCGGACTGAACGTGAGTAAATCAGAGGGTCCTGTATTACTAGGTTTACCCACATGCAACGCACTACAGCTGGTTACTTTTCACTACAACATTGACATTGCTGACGATAGTGTTGAACCTGATACAAGGTCGGACATGACGTCACAATCATCAAGACCGAAAGGTGACCCCGCCGCGCGAGAAAGAGTACTTCACCAGTACACTGATGTATTTCAGGGGATTGGTCGCTTCGAGGACAGGTATCACATTGAAATCGACCGGAGCGTTCCACCTGTAGTACACCCTCCGCGATGTGTGCCGTTTGCCCTTAGAGACGCTCTCAAAAACGAGTTGGATAGACTTGTAGAGAAAGAAATAATCAAGCCGGTCACACAGCCAACTGACTGGGTTAACAGTTGCGTTTGTGTCACCAAGAGAAATGGTGAAATTCGTCTATGTTTAGATCCGAAGGACTTAAACCTCGCGATCAGACGACCGCACTATCCAACACCGACGTTTGACGAGATAGTCAGTCGACTACATGGTGGTTCAGTATTCTCAATGCACGCTCTGGCTACTGGAATATACCGCTAGATGATGAAAGCGCTCTACTGACTACATTCAACACGCTGTTTGGCAGGTATTGCTATCGCAGATTATCCATGGGACTAAAATGTGCCCAAGACGTGTTCCAAGGACAGATGGTTAAGACATTCTGTGACATACCAGGTGTATTCGGAATCGCAGATGATCTTATTCTCGCAGGTTGGGACCAGGATGGTCATGATCATGACGCTACACTTCATCGCATACTACAACGTGCAAGAGACAAAAATGTATGTTTCAACAATGAGAAGTTGGTGGTACGATGTAAAAGCATCTTATTCTACGGTCACATTATCGGCTAGAATGGCATTTCACCCGATCCGGACAAAATGAAGGCCGTCAGAGAAATGAGCCGCCCTAGCGACGTGAAAGACCTGCAGAGCTTCCTTGGACTTGTAAACTACCTGAACAGGTACATACCATGCTTGGCAGAGCTCACCGCGCCACTACAAGACCTCTGCAAGCAAGATTCAGAATTCATATGGGGTCCTGAGCATGGCCGCGCATTCGACCATATCAAAGCGGAGATCTGTGCGGCGCGCAACCTCCCATTCTACGATCCGACAAAGCCGCTGACGCTATAAGTAGACGCATCCAGCAGGGGGCTAGGTGCCACCCTCATACAAGACAAACGCCCGATCGCATTTGCGAGTAAAGCGCTGACTGATACAGAAACACGCTACTCAAATATAGAAAGAGAACTGCTAGGCATAGTATACGACCTAGAAAGTTTCCACGGGTACGTCTTTGGTCGATGTGTAACGATTGAGACTGATCACCGACCACTGGTAAGCATCGTGAAGAAAAACTTAGTGAACGTCACCCCGAGACTGGCAAGGATGCTGTTACGCACACAGCCGTACAACTTCACGCTAGAGTATGTCACCGGAAATGTGTGCCGCTAGCCAACGCATTGTCACGCGTTGACCCTGTGAAGGGGGAAGCGGTGAAAGGCCTTGATGTTAGGGTACACAAAATGCACTTTAACGCATCATCTGCACGACTTGATCAGTTCCGTGAAGAAACTACACGCGACGCAGAGCTCATGGCACTACGAGACGTCATCATGACGGGATGGCCAAACACACGCTCAGAGTGTCCGGCCCACCTACTACCGTACTAGACGTTTCGGGAGGAGCTAGGAGTGTCTGATGGAATTTTGGTAAAGGCAACAGAATCGTTGTATCTAAGTCGCTACACAAAATGGTATAAGAGAAAATACACTTAGCACACCAAGGCATAGACAAATGCAAACTACGCGCTAAATCGGTAGTCTACTGGGTTGGTATGTATATTGACATCGATAAAGTAGTTCGTCAATGCTCTATCTGTCTGAAATACCAAGCATCACAACCAAAAGAGCCACTACACTCACACGATGTACCCCCAGGTCCATGGCATACGCTGTCATCAGACTTGTTTCACTGGGAACAATCCACTTATTTGCTAGTGGCTGATCAATACTCGAAATTTCCATTGGTAAGGAAGTTGAACAATCTCTGCTCGAGATCGATCATCAATCACCTGAAATCAATATTCGACGTGCACAGTATTTGCCAACGCCTACTCTCCGATAACGGCCCACAATACGATTGTCGAGAGTTCAAGGAGTTTGCTAGAAATTAAGGATTTGAGCACATTACGTCATTACCTCATTTTCCGTCAAGCAATGGCTTCACCGAGAGACAAGTACGCACAGTGAAAAATGTGTTTACTAAAGCCCGCGAGACTGGCACAGACCCACATCTAGCGATGTTATGTCTACGAACAACGCCAATCGATCATAACCTACCGTCGCCGTGTGAATTACTGAATTCGCGCATGTATCGCTGTAACCTACCGAGCAAGATACCGACTGGTGTTAGTCACCATGGCAACATCTTACAGCACCGCCAAGACACTGTGAAGAGACACTGGGAGCATAGTCGCCCATTGCCGGAACTAACGCCACAACAACCTGTTCGCGTACAGAACCCGATCAACAAAACTTGGGAACCGGGCAGAGTTGTTGCACGCACCGACGAACCACGTTCGTATACAGTTGAGACTCCACGAGGCGTATACAGACGCAAGAGATGCCACATCAGACCAACAGCAGAGAACTTCAGCGAGGAAGACTTGCGAACACCTGACTACAATGATAACCCCGTTGATACTGCGTCTGAACCGCATATCACAACGACGTCCACACCCTTGTTATCGATAATAAGCTTAAATGGCTACATTCCATTAATTTTATCATTAAGAAACTTAATTCCAGGTTATATTGTTTAAGAAAATTGCGTTCTTTTAACGTCAACAATGACATTCTCTCGTCTTTTTATGGAGCTGTGATAACCAGTGTTTTCAACTACTGTATTGTTTGCTGGGGCGGGAACATTCCACAACATGAGAAAGGGAAGCTAGATAAAATGATCAAGAGGCAGAGATGATTATCGGTAAGAAACAACGGTCGGTAGACTCGCATTATCAAGGGCGAATTCAGGACAAACTGTCGTGTATTCTGGCAGACAGTTCACATCCACTTCGACAGGAATTTGACACTTTACGTATTGACAGAAGCGGCAGATTGAGACTGCTGGCTTCTAGAACCCACCGTTATTCAAATTCGTTCATTCCCCGTGCAATTGTGAATTTTAATAGGGCTTTTAACAGATCTCGATGAGATGTTTGTTGTTATTGTTGTAGTGTTCTGTGTTTGTATGTCAGTAGACATCTTAATTACCCATAATGGGACTCAAAGTATTATCTTATCTTATCGTATCTTATCTTAAAGAAACCGGACTCAGCTGAACCTGTGCTCCGACGTTCACAATATGTATCCAAGAGACCACAGCGTTTGGACTTGTGAACTAGAGAGACTGATCTCTTGTTGTTATTTCAGTGCCTCAGTATTTAGAGTTCCCATTGAATCAGAACAACCAGTTTCACAAGATGGGACTTCTCTTTTTGAGCACTGCCGTTCGTTTTCTTTTTTAATCACAGGGGGATGTTGTGTTATTGAGTTAATTAATTTATGCATGCTGATTGTATCGTTTCATATATGCAAATGTAGTCACATGATAGTTCCCCGCCATCCATTCATATATGCTCTCCCTACATGGCATGGCGGATGTGTATGTAGCATGTCTACGTCTCTTGAATAAAGTTTACTTGTTGGTGTTCAACTAAACGTCAGTCGTCCAGTCGTCACTATCGATAGAATCGAACCCGAGTGTTCACCCAAAGAACACAACAGTAATGCTCTACATAACACAGCAGAGCTACATAGGCCGCTAGGTTGCTTATTTCTAAGGTCAGAAGAGACTCTTTATGTTACAAAATACATGCACCGTTAGCTCTTTGTGTTTCTCTATTCCTTATTTCTCTCTTTTAAAGGTATACTGTCACCTGTTCCAATTTTGCCAACGTTACCATGGAAAGGGAAAATCTAACCAATCACAGATTTAAAAACAGCGCCCTCACATGGGCATTTTGAATACCAACGAACGCCCCTTTGACCATATATGGGCACATTTAGATTACAGGTCACTGTATAAGGTTTAAGGCACCTCCAGTCGGGGCACTCTGCATAGTAATAATTATTGGTATTTTCATATCTACTTGAATGTAACCAAACAGTATTCAAAGCTCAATTCGTCCTAGCTAATGTATGCTGGTCAGTGACAGAACATTATATATCACAGAAGTTCAGGATGACCTTTACCCAACATAGCTTATCACACTGCATCTAGAATATGTGTCAACTTAATACCATTTCGCAGGATAATATTGGCATCCCCTTGAACATTTTTATCTCAAGCCTTCCATGCTTGGGAGTCCATTTTAAGTTTATGAAAATCTAATTTTAGGCTTCATGCACTGAACAACTGGTCTGCTTCTGTAGATGAGTTGAGTAAATAGGAAACTCAGTTTTGTTCCTCAATGTATAGCTTGGCTGTCAATGAAGGGGAGCTTATCACATTGGTGGTTGTCTGTCAACTTTTCACATTCAGAGCTTCTTGTTGAAAACCACCAGCCCAACTGCTTTTTGGCCCCATGTACTTGAGAGATAGTTGGGGGCAATTACATCATCACTCTGTCAAGCTGTGTGTATCAGTCTGTCTGACTGACTGTTCCTTCATCTCTCCATCCAACTGTCTGAAGACCAAATTTTGGAGCTCATCAATCCAAAAGTGTTGCACAAAATGTAACTAGCTTTGGTTTTAGGAATGTTTGAATGATCATCTAGAACAGACTGGAATCTCATAGATGTAGCTTGCAGAATTATGAAAAAATTAGAGAATTATTCTTCATAAATTTCACGTTTCAATCAATGAAAGACCTATTTCTATGATACTAATAACTATGTTGGCAGGGACAATGCATTATTCAAAATAGCATAAACTTTGTATATAGCATACCGGTATATATATTCCGTATTTTGGAGGTCAGTCATTTTTTTTTTAAAGTTTTTTCTTCAGGAGTGACTTGTCTGATAGGTCTTGATTTAGATTTTAAGTTTATTAGGATGGCATGATAATCATATATCAAAATGATGAAGAAATTTGAATGTGAGATTATTGTGTTCAATTTTGTCATCATTTGTCAAAACATCATATTTTTCTGGTGTAATAGATTTCAAAGGTATTGATAGGCTCCTTAAAATGATTAAATGTTTAAATTTTTAGGGCAGTTTTCTCTTTCTGAACATCATTTTTTTTGTAAAATGCAAGTCCAATAGCTGTCAACTTTAGTTAACAGGTTCCTATACATGTCTTCTTTATGTTTGTGCAAATTCCATCGCCACTGGCGTAGTATTTTCTTGTTTTTTACTCACATTTGGTATACCAATGTGAGGTTATCGTATAAGCTGAATTGATTTGCATGTCTGTATATTTGTGGGTATGTGCGGATGTATGTCCGTCACACACAAAGGCTCCCATACTGCCAAAGCTACCATCTCAGTATTTGGTGTACAGGTAGATGTAGGGGTTGAGATGTGAATTTGTTCAAATGAACACATCAGTGTCAAAAATGTGCAAATGAGGTAAGAAAAAGGGAATTTCTGCATGTGTGCAGGAGTGACAGGCAAACTCCACTTATCTTGAGTCATTTCCTGTCATTGTTTATGAACTGTTACATATTAACAGAGCTGCCCAAACCATAGACAGTAGAGGGGAGGAAGACCGTCAGTAGAGGGGAGTTGTTTATGAACTGTTACATATTAACAGAACTCTCCAAACCATAGACAGTAGAGGGGAGGAAGACCGTCAGTAGAGGGGAGGAAGACCGTCTATAATGGTCAAACTAAGAGGGGCTAGCTGCCTTTCAGCTATGCATGTTGCTAAAGTTGACCTCCAGTACCTAAAATTTCAGACCTTAATTACTTTTGTCATTCTTGTTTTTCTGGTTTAAATATTTCTTGTTGTTTTTCTGGTTGTACTGTGCAGAAATCATTGTCATAACATCAACGTAGAATTTTCCTGCGCTGAACAGATAGAAACAACGTTTATTGTTGATCTTTGTTAACCCACACTGGTATGTATCAATTTTGATCAAATGTGAGCGATACCGTATAATTGCGGTATTTTTTTTCTGGTTGTACTGTGCAGAAATCATTGTCATAACATCAACGTAGAATTTTCCTGCACTGAACAGATAGAAACAACATTTATTGTATATACCAATTTTGATCAAATGTGAGCGACACCGTATAATTGCGGTATTTTTTGAAATTTTGCCCAACATAGTATCAGTAATCATCACAGAGTTGGTATTTGTTGTTTGAGCTAATTGTTTTGAGAAGAGAAAAGAATCAATTGGGTACACTTCAAATCCCTCTGACAACTCAAACTCATGATGCTGATAGGGCAACTTTACGAAAAGACGGTCGAGAATTTTGGGCCACAAGTAGGACTTTATTTCTACCAATTAAATTTTTTTTTTGAAACAATTTTAGAATTTAAGTTATAAACATTTAAAAAAATTTTGATCTTAATTACAGGTTTGGTTACCCTGACCCTGATTATCTCAAAAGAGTCAAAGAAGAGCTTGCTGCTAAAGGTGTGAAATGATAGAGACATTTAAAGTGAATCAGTTGCCTTTATCCCGTTTTATATCCAGTCTTCTTTGGATGGAGGCAAAAAGTGTGATTTGAAGTGTAAAATAACTTTCATAATGACTTACAGCCAACTTGCCTGTGGTATGTTTGACTATACAATTTAACATCCTATGCTTGTAAAATGGCTCATGCTGTTTGTGATCAAATGTTTGTGAACAAATTGAATTACTGAATTGTCGAGAGTTATTTAGCTATACTTTAATACTAGAAAATACTCTTTTTTTAGGAATCCAATAATTTTCGATGCAGACTTTTAATGTCTCCTGGAGAAAATTAAGTCAGAGCACATGAATAAATTTGAAACTATATAACCATCTGGGGATTTTTCTTTAAACATGATCATTTAACTGCAAGATAGCCATTGCCAATGAATATTTTCCAGAGCCATTCAGACTGTAGACCCTCAATCAGTTCTTTAGATTTGAGTACTCAGATACAAAATTACTCATGTGAGCATGTCACTGTTTCTTTTCAAAACAATTTAACATAACAGTTTCGTCAGGAAATATTTTCGTATCTTGAGTCATTACTTGTATGGTAGTCCAAACAAGAGACTAAAACCCTCAGAGCCGGTGACCATTTGTCCAACGTGAGAAGGGCAATGGTCTCCTACCTCAAGGGTACATATAGTCCCTTGTTTGGGATATGTTTTTATTACTTGCGTCTCCTATGTAATTTTCACTCAAAATGTTTGTGTTTACATGCAAATGGCAATCATATACTTTATTCCCAGGATAAACGAAAATCACTAAAAAGTAGAATGATTTTCTTCATTGAATTGGATGAATACATTGAAATAGCTGTTATGCAATCTATCTATTTTTGGTGCATGATTTTCAAAGATCTGGCTGTCCAATGTAAAACGTATTATTTAATCATTTTGAAATCCCAAAGTTGTCAAATTGAACATGGTTATTGGTCACTTTCAATCAGATAATGACTAAGCAGCATGCTACATCATCAACAAGTTAGCATTGAATCCTTTGAAGTGCGCAGCGATCAATATGAGGCATGTAGTAAGGTCAGATGTGATCAAACATTGTTTGCTTGAGCTCCTATATTCAGAGTTCTTTCAATCAGTGTTTGTTCAAGGACAACACACAATTGTACCCATTGAACATACATGTATCAATTTGTTTTGTACAGTCATCACCATGGTTGCAATGCTGTGCTTTCTTCACAATATCTCAGTGTTTCCAGCACTAAACGTAAAGGTATTTGTAATTAGTTTCACATCAACTGACATGAGGGCCAGAAAAAGAAAGAATTACCAGAAACAAACAATCTACATTTCTATAGTAATACTGGTAGAAGCTGTTGTGTTACCACAGCAATGTGATGTGATACTTAAATGCATTCATTCTTTTGATTTGCATGTTATCAAGTTATATCATTTGAAAAGGCATGGATTTGTTTCCAAAGTTATGATGCTTGGTGGCCCTGAGTTTTAATTAAATTACAAATACTAGTAAAAGTATCAAAGGTCACTGAGGAAAAGTAATGCCATAGATCTTGTTACAAAATCACTAGCACCTCTACAGGAAAAATAGTAACTCCTCTTTACATCCACTGTAAAGTGGAAACAAAAAGCTCTCCCTTGTGACAATGGTTTTATAGTAACTAAGATTGAAATTTGTTTATACATTTCTTATCACATTTATCTGTGTATATATGCACCCATGCTATATAGATGGAGCATGTACTTTCCTTTAGAAATTTGGGAACCATGCACTCATCTGTCCCTACATGTATAGAATTGACTTCAGCCAACGTGTTGGCCATTGTATGTAAATGACTGAGGTATTAACCCAATTGACACTGACAAGTACCTTTTTATCCAATACATTTCTTGCCTTGCGGTCAAATGTGGGAAATCAAGTCAAAAACAAGCAATCTTAGTGTATAAATGTGACTTATTTCTACTGTAAATGTAATGCTGTGACTGATGTGAGGTTACAAAAGCACAGCCTTTGTGCTAATACTGTAATGCAGCACTGTGTACGTCTCTATGTATAATTGACAGAATATGTATAATTGACAGAATAATATACGCCAAAATAAAATACGCCAAAGGCAAAATCAGGGTGAGAGCTTGCCGGAATATTACCTTACTTTTGAAACTGTAAAGTGAACACATAAATTTCATGATAATACATCTTAGAAATGTCATTTTGGGGGGATCTTTGCTTCTACAATTGTATTTTCCTTTTTTAGTTCAGAAAAGTAGATAATGTGACTTTTATGAAGTTTGAAAAGTATGTTTTCAGAAGTAGAGGAATTTAGACAAATTATTTTGCTTTGATGAAGGATTTTTAGTATTTTATCAATATCTTTTATTTTTGGCACCCAGGTACTTCATGAATCTCTGTAAGGAGCAATGTAATTGTCAGATCTGTATATCTGTCTTTTATTTGAAACTTTCAGTTGTGTATAAAAAATTTTGCTGTTAGAAGTCTAATTCAAAAGTTCCTTCAGGGTCAGATTAGATTGGGTCTTTTACCGATGTAAAACACTTTAAATATGATTATGTAAATAATACTTAAGTTACGCTATATGCATGCACAAAACAACCAATTGTTATGATTTAAGATTGCCCTAATTAGCGTGCATTGGAACAATAAATGGAACTTTTGGTAATATTTTCATTTTTTTGTCCTAGAAAATATATTTTTCTGGTGAATTGTATTAAAATACAAAGTATTAGCTTTGCAAATTTGATGTGTCGTGTATGACAATCTACAATGTTATTGTTGACAAGTGAATTGTTGTACAAATAAACATTTGCCAATGATAATGTAAGACCTTGTATGCTGTGATGAGAGTTTCACACTTGGCATCCTTACATGATGAGAACAGTAGAACAAGAAACTCTTTTTGAAGTGAAACATTATACTGGCAAATTCTCTGAAAGTATACAATCAACAACAAACTGAAAAATAATAAGTGTATTTGAGGAGAAGTCGTGTGAAAATATAGCTGTAAATGAGTGAAATTGTCAGAAATTTCAACAGGTCATACAAACACTATTTGTGGTTGTTTTAATACAATATTGTGATCTGATTTCTTTTCCTCGTGATAACAAAACTAGTATTTTCTCTTGCAATGTAACGAGAAACAGATGATTAAATTAGACTTTTTCTGACCACTTTTAACTGAGCTTGAAAACTTTGTCATAAATTCTTTAGCTTTGCTTTTCATTTGAGAGTGTATCCATCTCATGGAGCAAATTACACCAGAAAGCTACATGGCATACTTTGATTTAATCAGTAAGTACATTAAGTGAATGGATTCATGAAATTTTACTTTTGAAATTTGAAGGTTATCAGTGTATGTAACCTAGTGTATCAGTAACTTCCTGTTTTCAACATGTAAGATTTAAGTTAAAGTATTTTCAATAACAATTGTCAAGCAATCAAATATTTGTTTGTGTCTCTCATTTTGTCTGAGTGTCCATCCCTTGACCATAATCTTGTAAGATGATAGTAAGAATGCCATGCAGTTATATCTCAGATTTATGAAATATTGTCTCTGCTACCATGTATTTTCAAAGTGATCAACATAAAACTCATATTGTTTAGTAAGTTCAGCATTCTATTACTCCCTCATGAACACAAATAGGTTACATAATAGGGCTGAGTCTATAAGCTCCCACAGAGTAAGATTGGCAATGCAATTTTGATTGAAAATGACAGTTCAATGTTCATAGTATTTTTATTTGATAAAAATATTTGTTTTAGGATACTCTTCTTCATCATAGGAGGCATTGATGGCCAAGCTTGCTACACATACAGTAGGGACAATTGTGCAGCAAAGCAAAGAGCCCCATTATTTGGTAAGGAATATAGTCCGTGGGCTAGAGGGGGTCTACATGCACCCCCTCCCCCCCCCCTCCACAGGATAACAAACCTGTATTTTTCAGAAGCCTTGGGATCCCTAGAACACGAAATGGAATTTTAACAAAAAATATAGGGATGGAATAGCTGTTATGGTCATGTTTTGAAGGGTACCGCAAAATCACGATTTTGCAACCCAATTGCATTTTCGTCAAATCTGTCTTCTTGTAAGTCATCTGCATTCTGCTGAGCTTATTTTTTAACATAACTTCACTTGTTTGGTATCATTAGAAAGGCAATTAATCCTCTTTAAGATGACATATTGCAACATACAATATTCTTAGACTACAGTTTTTGTGAAATATTACCAAAACTTACCCCAAACGTCCCCAAAGTTTAACATTGCAAATTACAGTAAATCTCAAATTCTATCAATTTTTTAGCTAGGCATAATAAAAAATGCAATGCTTTGTATGAAATTGGTTTTATTTGGTACACAGACATGTCAGAAATATGAAATAGACTTTTAACAGAAAAAATATTGGGACTCTACAGCTGTAACAGTCATATTTTGGAGGGTACCGCAATATCACAGTGTTGCAGATTTGCATGCATTTTTGTTAAAGCTGTCTTCCTATCAGTCATCTGCTGAGCTTGTTTTTGAATATAATCTAAATTGTTAGGTACCATTGGATAGGTAATTTATTCTTCTTTAAGATAATATATTGTAACATGCAATATCTTGTACTGTATTCATGAAATATGACCAAAACTTACCCCATACCCCAAAGTTTACATTGAAAATTGCAGTAATAGCTTAAATAAAATTCTACCAATTTTTAAGCTAGACACAAAAAAATCTGGCCATTTTTGCTATTAAATCTGTTTTATTTAGTACAACGACATGTCAGAAATATGAAATAGACTTTTAACAGAAAAAATATTGGGACTCTACAGCTATAACAGTCATATTTTGTAGGGTACCGCAATATCACAGTGTTGCAGATTTGCATGCGTTAAATATATATGTCTTAAAGAGGAATAAATTGCCTTTCTAATGATACCAAACAAGTGAGGTGATGTTAAAAAATAAGCTCAGTAGATGACTTACAAGAAGACAGATTTGACGAAAATGCAATTGGGTTGCAAAATCGTGATTTTGCGGTACCCTTCAAAACATGACCATAACAGCTATTCCATCCCTATATTTTTTCTGTTAAAATTCTATTCGTGTTCTATGGATCCCAAGGCTTCTGAAAATTACAGGTTTGTTATCCTGTGGGGGGTGCACGTAGACCCACGGCCTAATAAGTTTATGCATGCTCTAGGTTCACATTCAGGCTCATACAGCAGCTTGCTGAGCCTGGAAACCAGCATACATCACGTTAACCTGGTGACTCTTGACAGATAAGTCATGATGGTTGCACCCTATATATTAATGGGTTTTTATTATTTCAAATTTTAAAGTTGTCGTAGTAACTTAGTAAATTTATCGATTTCAAATCTTGATCAAAGTAAAAATTATAAATGCTGTGGCTGTGACAATCAATGACACACCTACAAGTATTGTGGGATTGCAGTGTTGGTGACTGTACTGTCAAGAATTTACTTCTTACCATCATGCAGTAATCAATTCTGGTGATGTAATTGGGTATCAGTTAGCCCCATAGTGCCCCATAATGGCCCACTGCTCAATCTAGTAAGATCAACAATTTGCAGGATATTATTCCAAACAAGTGACGTAAGTAGCTGTCCTACCCCTTCTTATAACTCTCACTGATAAATAAAATTATAGTGGTGAATATCAAGTGGGTCAGTCCAACCACAGTCCATATGTGAAGTTTGCAGCGGGTACTTGTAGATAATGGATACATGAGGTGTGAAAAATAGTTGACAAGACCCATCTGCTACTAAACAATAGATGTTTATTCTTCCTAACGTTTCGGACGTACACGGACGACCTTCATCAGAGGCTATACAGACAAAATGGAAAAAAGGGAACGAAAATTACATTTTGTTCTACTCGGTCAATGAATATGATAACAAATACGCAGATATTTAGCGTATATTACGCACTGTAGAAATGTTTCGGTAGCATGTAAAGTCTATGGTAGAAATGTGACTACTGTAACAAAGGAGCAAACAAAAAATGAAATAGCTGAAAACGGCAATGAAGTTGGGTAGGGAAATTGAACAAAGCTATGTATTGAAAGGTGGATACTGTAAATTCCTATAAGGAACCAGAAATGAACTTATAAGTTTGTGGAACATGTCTGTTCGGTTTGAGCTGTGACAGTGAACAAAGAAAAAGGAAAAGTGGGCTCCTTATGTTTCAGATGAATGGTGGGGCCCCTTAGCAGTGGTCGAAATTAACTACCAATCTTTTTTGTTAATTCCTAGAGGATGAATGGAGCCCAGATTATAGATATATTTTATTTCCATTTGTAAAAAATCAGAAAACAAGGCAGTGTAAACCAAATATGATTGCTAACACTTTGAGAGAAGATTTTTGAAGTTAAGGAAATGAACCAAATAAATTCTCAAAAACTCTGCTTGTGCAAATATCGTGTGGATTGTGATATCTTCATAACGTCATCACTTAGAAGTTACGTATAGCATTACCAAGGGGAAACTGTATTTTGACACAATTGAGCATGCAGTTTCCAACTTTTCGATGAAAATTGCATTATCATTTGAATTTACTGAATGAGTCAAAGTGAGCAAAATATGGGCAAGAACTTAATCAAATTTACATATGCAAATGTTCAGACCACAATCTCGTTCACCTGGTCCCGAAATACCGTCCAATCGTGCAACGGGAACCTGTAAAGACCACAACGACATTTCAATGGACACCTGATGCGATTATC